>VZZY01003593.1:36510-67528 GCA_013400335.1 Eurystomus gularis
GTGAAAATAAACCACAAATGCCACAACCCTCATGGCTCTTATTTGCCTCCTGCAGTCTGATCACACGAATAAAGTATGAGAGCATGAAGCAGCTCTCCAGTCAAGCTGAAAGAGGAGGAGCTGACAAGCCAGGGAAATGTTCTCCTGTAACCTTGAACTTGTATTCACTTCCCTCTGAAAATAAGATGTCTCAAGGCAGACAGGGGTGGAGGTGAAGTACTTCACAACATCAATACCATGTTATAAATACCTCAGAACTGTGGTAGCCTGAAGGTTTTGTAGGCTCCATGGAATTTAAAATCAACCTACCATGGAGAATTTCCTTTTTACACTGAAAAAAAAAATAAATCCAGTTTTGGCTTGTTGCAATTATAAATCGTTGGACAAAGAGAGCTAAACAAAAGAAGAACTCCTATTCAGTGATTCAGTGCTTCATCTAATGGAGAGCTGAGCCAATAATCTGGGTGATACTCTAGAGGACTAGGGCAGGGCTGAGGAGCTATACTCAATTTCTGACACATCCACAAACTGCACAATACTGGACAATTCAGTAAGTCTAATTTGTTCCTCAGTATATCCTTTCTGAAATGGACACACTTCTTCCCTACTTTACAGCTATGGGAAGCAAAATCATTGAAGTCTGTTAAAAATGATTTGCACAAGGAGGAGGACTTCTCACTGTTCACAACACTCAGGCATCCTATCAGTTATTAGATGGAGGAAAAGGACATATGACCCCAGTACTTGGTGTCTCCATCCTTTACATGCTATATAAGGTTCAACACATGATAAAGTGCCTGAAAAAACAGAGTAATTCTGGAAATCTTGTGAAGAGCTTTTGTGTGAAGGTGAATAAACTTCCTGTGAGAAGTTGAGTCTCCTGGTATTTTCTTCTTTAGCTTTTCTTGGAACCATACTAAGAGAAAAGCGTTAAAATAAATACAAATAAGTACATGAATCCTCACCTTCTCTGTTAGGAAAAGGAGTGGAGAGAGAGACAGATTTAATGAGTTCTCAGAAAACATGAGTGAGAGCCATACAAAGGCAGGGAGATAGCAAACAAGATGAAAACGTCCCTGTCTCTGGTGGAGTGAGGGGCAGATGGGCTCCAGCAGCCCTGCTGTTTGGATTCATTGCTGCTAGTATGCACAGGGTGATGGAAACACAAAGCCAAGCCCCCAGCAGGGTTAGTGATTGAAGTCCAAGGAAAGAATGAAGAGGGAAAGGGTGTAATGGAATGCATCAGGAAAAAATACTGAAGTTAAGTAAAAATTTGTCCTAGCCCTACCCTACAATGAAGTTTTAGTATCATTTTTGTCCCAAGGAAGAGCAATGGAGATTAGAAGGCTTGTTGAAGAAGACTGAAAAAAGACAGACTAAAGGTTTTGGAGACAAGTGTGGAATGACATGCTAAATTCTAGTTGCAGCAGTGGAAAACAGAGAAATGAGATAGTAAAAAAAAGCTTCTTAATCGTGTGATTTAGTCAAATCTCTGTTAGAAGAACAAGACAGAAACATTGAAGGTGGTAAGATCTTATTTTAAGATAAGGGGAATAGTAGTCTACAAGTACTTACTTTTTTTTCCAAAAATCCTTTTAGACAGAAAAATTAGATGAACTGAATCTTACCTATGGGACAGACAGCAAGGCACTGTACTCAAATCTCCTAAGCCCCAAATCCACATCCAGCCATTAAGCTATATTGTCCTTTTACATGTTCATAAATTACTCTTGCTTTTACCATCAAAACCTCAAACAATGTTTCTAAATATACTATCTGATGGTGTAACGGAAAAGCTTTCTAAACAGAGGTAATGACAGGCAATTTCACAATGGAAACGTAGCGAACAAATCAGTTCTGTTGCCTGCTGAGGCTTTATAGAATCCAGGAATGGGCACCTAGAGTAATTTCAGTGGCTGTTTGACTTATTGGTATCCTCAAAGTAGCTAGAATTGATTGGAAAGTGAAACTTGGATTTTAGGAAATTCATGGACACCTTTATTCAGAGGGGAAAGAAAGAAGAGTATAAGAATAAAAGGCAATGCAGTGCCTTTCGTCTACATTTAGCTCCTATAATAAAGACCTCTGAAAAATACGGGTTGATGTCTGTCTGCTGTTCTTATGACAGTGCTGCACAGAAGGCATGTGATGGCAAAATTGCGACAGGTGTCTAACAC
The DNA here is from genome assembly GCA_013400335.1 of Eurystomus gularis. NCBI lineage: Eukaryota > Metazoa > Chordata > Aves > Coraciiformes > Coraciidae > Eurystomus > Eurystomus gularis. The sequence continues at coordinate 38,688 of VZZY01003593.1, forward strand.
AGACCTGCTGCAGATGAAGAGTGGTTAATAAGCAGGGTGCTAACGCACGTCATTCAGATCCATGCAATCAGACCAGACACTTTATCAAATCCAGTATGAAGCTAAAGACTTCGCTTTTCTAGGCATCAAAAAAAAAAAAATCCAAAGAAAAAAAATGCGTGAATGAGAATATATGCACAAAATCAAAATACATACACCCTCCTGTTGACATGAAAAGGACTAATTAATTATCTAAGTTGTCACATCCCCAGGTATTCTGCATTCTGTCTCACATGCACATTCTCACTGTTTCACAGTTTGGGTTTTTTTAAGGACATAAAGCAAGATTTAAATTAAACACCTATAATGCTATGTCTGATATTAGTGATCACAACATTTTAAAAATAATGAGAGAAAGGAATAAAGTAAGATAGATTCAGAAAAAAAAACCCAAACAAACAAAACAACCAACCAAACCCAAACCAGACATATAGAAGGAAAGATCAAGGAGATGGGGCAAACCCACTCAACAACAGAGGAAATAGGTGACACTCACACACTGACAAATGTCTTCCTGGGTTAAGATGCATCTAATATTCCTGGTGAACAGTTGCTCTTTACTGCCTGCCTTTCTCTAAACTTCTAAACTCTTGTTTCTGAACTAAACAGAGCATCAGGCAGCTGCCCTGTCTGGTTATTCATGTTTAACCAGAAGCTGAAATCAGCCACTTCTAAAAAAAAAATAAATTACACTTTCCCTTTATTTTAGCTTTGGAATTTTACTCTGATTTAGCTTTATTTTTCTTATCTCATCAGGCATCTGCAGTTATGTCCTTAGCCTGTCCTTATTTCATATTGCTCTCTTGTTCACTGTTTGCTATACTTTGTTGTACTCATGAACAACATCAGATTTGGCATACAGTAGGGTCTGACAGCTAACATTTCCCACTGCCTATTGTGCAAGGATTTACTACTTTAAGATCAAATGAAACCAAGATAGAAACCAACCAAGGATGTGTTTTGCAAAATCCTAAACGTGCTTCCTTGGCTTTTACTTTTGCACTCACTTTAGGACAAAGACTTTCTGTTTCTGTCACAGGAAAACAATATTTTGATAATATACATACTAAAAATAATTTTTGTGGAGTTTTTTGAAATGGAGAAACAGAAATTGCAGTGCAGAATCCCAGGAGATCTAACTGAAATTTTCAAACTGCAATTAAAAATATAAATAAACACTCCCCCCCTGGTTTTAGAGTAAACCAGCTCCTTTTTTAAAGAAAAAAAGATCTCCATGGAAAACTGAGATGTAGTAATTTATTTTTAAAAAGGTAAGAAAAGTTAAATATTTTCACATTAACAAAGAGAAAAAGAAATAACCCCAAACTTGAACCCAAACCACACTTTCTATTTTTAAACCAGCTCTGAAGTTTCGTAGGTTTTAAACAGAGAACTGTGACTATTTTGTCTATCAACGTCCAAACACTGCACTATTAATTTATCTTAATAAATCTTACATTAAGCCCCATAACCTGAAGATGAACCAAGCTATGTCTCATAGAGAAATATTGATGGGATTTTTTAAGGTTTCCAGGGACAGGAGGTCTATAACAGCATGTGATTTGACAGTTATTTACCCAAATCATTAAAAATGAGCACCTTTATCTCCACTTTGAATTTCCTGTTCTCCATCTTCCAGTCCCTGGTTCTCATTATGCCTCTCTGTGAGATTAAGCCTCTCAGCTAAATTTGGAAGTTGTCTTCTCTGATAAACCTTCTCCCTGTTTTGATATACATGACTATGTCTGAAAATATCCTTTCTCTCACAAAACTCTGAAGAAATATGATATAGCTTGAAGGTAAAACCAGATGTCTTGGTGACAATTTTTCATAACTGTCTCCAGCTGAAGACAATAACACAATTAAAAAAACCCAAACAAAACAGAAGAAAGAAAATTGAAGGAAAAACATTAGCCAAAAGTAAAAGAAACTGGAAAGAAACTTCTAAGCATATCCAAAAAAAGAAAAAAATCTCAAATACATGCACACTACTCCAAGGTCCCTGTTCACTACCCTGGCTGTCCCTTGCTGTCCAGGTCCCATCTCCCTGTAGCATCCCAGGGTATGCTCAGCCCAGAGAGGCCAGAGTAGTGATGTTATGGAGCAAGTTCTGGCAGCACCAAATCAGATTGAAACTGCTGCCTCTCTTGCACAAAGATTGCTCCTACTGTTAAAAATGTTTAAGCTTTCTTAATGTGCCTTTTCAGGTTGGCTCCTCTGTCTCAAAAATAACTTTGAAATTACCCACTGACTGTTTATTCCAGCTGATACTCATTTATTTACTATGAGGGATTTCAGCAAACACCCTCCAGAGACTATTGCGTGTTTTGTGTGCACACGCTGTGTGCTTTCACATTTTCAACTTAACAGGGATTGTTGATCAGGCCATTTGCCAAGGAGGTTTGGTTGCAGGGGGTGAGTAGTCATCTACATGTGGCCAGGTGTCATATTCAGCCCGGCTAAACACAGGTGGTCTATGGGCCTTTAGCCATGTTAAAATATAGTTACAGTAGACATGAGACTGTCTCTTTAGAGAATACAGATATGTAGTCAAAGGGTATCAGTGGAGTATAGATAGGAGAGGATTTGGCTTTCTTAATATTAGATGCCAAAATTTAGCTGTTTGTGTCTAGGCAAGGTACATTTTATAGTTCATAGCGAGGAATCAGCACAACTAGAAGCTGACTAATTTAAATTCCCTTAGAGAATGAGTTTAGGGCGGGAAATATTTCCTTCAGTGATTCTATAATGACTTGCTTTGATTTTGACCAAAAACCTGTCAAATGTCTCAATAACAGAAGGGTACTACAAGCTTGTGAGCAAAGGTATTTAGAATTGTCTCCGGTTTGGTTCTTTTTTTCATTACCTATTTTGTTAGTATTCCTTTTTTTTTTTAGGAATACTCATGATTTCTGGGCCTTTTCAAAGAAATACATGCAAAAGCAGGCAAATGAGAAGGAATAGCAGGTCTGATCATGAAGTAGGACTGTCCTTGGAAAGAAAATTTATCACAGGAAAAAGGAAAGATGCAGCATAGTAGATTAAGTATTAAACCTAGGGTTGTTGAACTGAAAAAAAGGAGCCAAGATTTTACTGGGAATAGCAGGGACTGCCTTAGATGTGAACTTCACAATAGGCCAGAAGTAGAACTAAGAGTCATAGCGCTTCTCCATTACTAGTTATAGATTTGCAGAGTATGCTGACTTCTCATTTTTTCAAGGAAATTTTCCAATCTCTGATGAAAAGGTGACTCTTTAAGTGTATGTGGTACATAAGCATCCACACTGCTTTCCATAAGGCATTTTGGCTGTAATCAATGTTTAGAACTAGTTTGAAATGTGTATTGTCCAACACACAGTTTGCTTTGGAACAAAGAAAAAAATTGCTTCTTGAGCATACACACTCACAGAGCCAGACATACACAGAAAAGCAAAGGGAGACTTGTAAGGCAGAGGGCCCATACATGATACAATCATCAGACTGGCTCTATGTTGACATCAGAGCAAGAGAACAAAAGGTAGGGGGATCATGACGGAACACTAATCTGATCTTATTCTGTCTCTTTCTCTGCAAAAAAGACTGTTTCATAACATCTGAGAGGCTCCTTTTTCATATCTGTCTAAGCACTCTTTATCCCAAGCCGTGTGGTTCAATTCCGTCTTGAGATGAGAAGTCAGACAAACAGGGGACAGTAGCATATAAGGGATTCACACTCAGAAGAGCCTGCTTCAACTGTAATTGCAAAAAGCACACAAAAAATTGTTTCTGATGGCTTGGGTACCACACAGCCATCAAATGCTGAAACGCTGCCTGTACCTTTCTTTCTTTCTTTTTCTTTCTTTCTTTCTTTCTCTCTCTCTTTCTTTCTTTCTTTCTCTCTCTCTTTCTTTCTTTCTTTCTCTCTCTCTTTCTTTCTTTCTTTCTCTCTCTCTTTCTTTCTTTCTTTCTCTCTCTCTTTCTTTCTTTCTTTCTCTCTCTCTTTCTTTCTTTCTTTCTCTCTCTCTTTCTTTCTTTCTTTCTCTCTCTCTTTCTTTCTTTCTTTCTCTCTCTCTTTCTTTCTTTCTTTCTCTCTCTCTTTCTTTCTTTCTTTCTCTCTCTCTTTCTTTCTTTCTTTCTCTCTCTCTTTCTTTCTTTCTTTCTCTCTCTCTTTCTTTCTTTCTTTTCTCTCTTTCTTTCTCTCTTTCTCTCTGTCTTTCTTTCCCTCTGGATTATGAAAATTCTTTATAACTCCTCTAGATCATAATCCTTGCTTTCCTGTTTATTGAGAGTAAAAAGCCTCAAATCAAATCATAACAAAACACAATAGCCTGCTTAGACTGGTTTTATGAGACATTTAATGACTTGGAAAAGTGTGTGATCCTACAAGGCACTGCAAATCAGCAGATGAAAAGGAAGCCCACTCTGAACAGGCAGAGACATTTACAGGCTTTTCTCTTAGGGGATGGATGGAAAGGATCCTCCTGCTCCATCCACCTCCTCCAGAAAGGTAAACAGGAGATGGGCTATGTAAACAGAGATCCCTTTCCTGGAATGACTGATGGATATGAACATCTAACCTGAAGAAGGTCTTCTATCTCTTATCTGCCTGGAGCTGTACCACCCCTCAAGAAGTCCAGAGGCTTCCTGTGAATTCTGGTTGTTTATTGTCTTGGATGCTGCATCTCTGGAGGATACCTACCCTTCCCCCAGATCAATAAATTAAAAAGCAACAGTCTACTGTGTATGGTGGATTCTAGCTTAGCTTGACTTAATTTATGGACTACCATAGCTGTTTTACAACAGGTGAGAATCTAAGACCATAGGAACTGAATTCTGATGGTCAGCTTCCCCTTCAGAGAGAATTATTTTCTCTGTGGACTGAGACTCTTGAGTCAACCATTCCTACTGTTTTTTTAGCAGTATGTACCCCATAGAGGGGTGGTGGTGTCCTCAGCAACAGATTTGGGTAAGGAGTAGGGTTCATTTTTTGTCCTCCTAGTTACTAGGCAGGCCATATAGAGACTAAAAGTATATATTTTGCTAAGTCATTGTTACTTCAGAAAGATATAAGTCTCTGTGTAAAGAGAGATGACTGAAAGAGTCAAAAGGCCACAATTCAATCTTATATATGCTCCAGGTATGATTTTATACCAGACTAGCAGCTTTGAGAAAAAAAAGATTATAAACACTTGGTTTAATTCATATAATGGAGTCTGAGAACTTTTTTGCCACCTTCAAAAAAACCTTCATTCTTTTCCAAAAGGATGCGTTTGTTTCTTCTTAAACTGCCTAATGAGATGAACGAATATCACACAACAATAATTTCTTCTAATTGTAAGAATTCTAGAATAAATTAAAATGGGAAATATCTATTTCTCTTTTCTGTACAGCAGCATTTTCAGTGTTCATCAACATTGCCCCTAAGGCAGAAACAGAGTCATGCATGATCAATTTGTCGTGCAAGTCTTCCAAAATATTTCCCTGTCTCCATTTAGCACTGTCAAGTTTTGTTCTAATCTGCCATTTCAGACAAGATTTAGAGCTTCCACACTTTGATTCTTTAGATGAATGAGGATTAAAGTTTTCATTGTTTGTTTGTAATGAGGCAAGCTGTAGCTCTAATTATGTAACCGATTTGCTTTCAAGACTTTTAAGACTTCTAAGTCTTGAAAAAACAGCCATGGCCAGTCAGAGCTTCATTTTGTGTTGATGGGGTCTGTAGTAAGTTGAAAGTCAATGGGATTTGGGTGCCTAAAACTGACATGGCTTTGAAAAATCCAGTGGTAATCACCAAATGACTGTAAAAATAGACACAGATAACAGTGACCGCTTAAAGCTAATGTAAGTAAATCCAAATCTCACTGTGATTTTCTTTGCCTTAATGCTGTTCTGAGATCAGAGGAATTTCATTAGAAGACCCAAGCCAGTTAAGATCTGTTCTCCAAGTAATACATTAGTTACTTTTAAGGGAAAAAGAGGCTTTTCTGATGACCTGCATTACACAGGTGGCAGAAACACACACTTCACTTTTTATTAGAACCAATAACTTTATATCAAATTCATAACTTTTAAAATGATATCTTTCTTCTTCATAGAACTCTTAAATATGGAAAATTCACTGGTAAATTGCCCCAGTTTTTAATTGTACTGTTATTAAAAACGAGCAGCTTTTCATTGATTATCACTTGCTTCAGCCTCCAGATTTGGGATTTTCTTCTGTCTTTAATGATACAGCATTAAAAGCACATGCACATTTCTGATATCTTCTTAGGTCCATATTCTTACATGAAGGTCCAATTGGTTCTCGATATTTTCTTCCACTAAGTAAATGTAGACTGGATTTTTGCAGTTTCTCAGTAGAAGAGTTTTTTTGGGGGGTCCTGGGGGAGAATTTTGGGCAGAAGAGAGCAGTTGGCAGGTCTTGGTACTTTGGATTAATATTGTGTCCAGTTTTTTGTCCCCATATACTAGTCATGACTTTTTTGGAAATCACTATTCTTTCAAAATGTGGTCCCATGGTTCACATGTGCAGTCCTCCTTCCTCAGTCCCAGACGGATTATGCTTTGCTGTGATACAGTACAGGTTGTTTGACCACAAGAGACATTATTGACTCACTACTGATGGCTGAATATTACTAATAGTCAATTGCCAGCTCTTTATATTATCAACAAGCATTTTGCAATAATTTCTTCCAGTTCATTGACAAAAACTATCTACGAACAATATATTAAAAGCACTGTTAATAATTTGTGATATCTGAGTGTGCCAGGCATATACATGTGTGTTTCTGTATCTATGAGTACTTTCTAAATATATATTATTGTGCTGTTGCTGCTTGAGTTTAGATGTGCAGAATCAAGTGCTTTGTTAAAGCACTGTACAATGTGTAATGGGCTTGTTGTCTTGTGGAAAAAAGGCAATGACAAAGTTAGGTTTGCTACCAATTAAGAGATACTCTTCTTAATTCAAGTGACTGAATGCTGGTAAATTTTCCAATGCTGCAATTGAAAGGCTTTTGGAGTATCCTTGGGAAATCCTTGAAAGGAATAAAGGATTTCAGGCACCAGTGTGATTGCTTACATTGCTTCTGCTTGTTGGCAGCTTAACACTGCAAACATGAAAGCCACTCTTGCATTTTTGAGTTCCAGTGTGCTTCAGAAATTCTTCCCTGATGTCGCGGTCAGAATCCCACACCTGAGACAGCCAATGTAAATACACAAATATATTCTAGCCCAAAATAAAACCCACACATATCCATTGGAGTTATTTTTTCTCTTTTTGTTGAGGTTTCACAGACAACTCTTTCACTGATTTAAAGAGTTTGGCCTTTTGATTTGAAAGTTTTGACTCACATTTTAAGATCCAGAGCCTCTTCACTCTTGCCCTAGACATGGTATGGGGCACAACTAGTGGTATGGATGAGAAATTTATTCCCAAAAAAAAAAAAAAAAAAAGGAAAGTAAGTCATGCAATCCCTCACTGCAGCTCTTGGGGTGTCCCTGCTGGCAGTTTCTTCCTCAGATTTCTGGGATTCAGAAAATAGGAACTCTTAGGCTAATTTTTCCTTTGCTCGTTGGGCTATCCTGAATTCAGCTGAAATTGTGGAGGTGGTGTTACAAAGTGCCTTGTTACAACAGACAAATTGTTCATGCAGTCTTCAGGGAAGTGGGAATCTCAAGATTCAAATATTTGGGTTTAGATTATTACTAACAGTTACTGAGGAAATGTTTAAACACTCTTGAGACTATAAAAGCAGCCTTGTTAGCCTTCCCTCATAATCCTCTGATTCTGATTTCTTGCTCGCAGTGCCCCTTGTCCTACTAGACAGGCAGAGTGACTTTGCCTCAGTATTTGCCACAACATCACTCTTCTGAACTTTGGAAATGAAGGGTTCAGAATGCCTCCAACATCCAGTCCTCCCCCTTCCTGCACAGAATTTTCTTTCTCATAAATCCCAATGGCAAAGGAAAAGGGTCTTCCTTGTGAATTTTGTCTCCAGCTCCTCTGAGAAAAGAATAGGCTTGAGCTCTGTTTCACAGAGGTGCCTTGTGGCAGCCTCCACACTTATGTTCGTGAAAGAAGTTAAGACATCCTTTTGCTTGACACTTCCCAGTGCTGCCAGCTCTGAGCTGCTGTTTGTTGTGGCTCTCAGTCTAGGAGCTTAATGCTCCATCATACATAGAAAACAGACTTGCCTCAGCACAGCCAGCTCCACTGCAAGACAAGAAAATTTAACTTGTAGGCCTAGGACAGGAAATATGTCCATTTGGTGGATCTGGACTATGCCTCCTAAATGTCTGGAAAACAAGCAGTAGTGAAACAGGATGAATCTCTGGACATCGCTAACTGTTGCAAAAAGTAAGTCTGAAAGCAGGAACATGAGGCATATAGGCAAGTTGGCCCAAACTCACTGCTGGCATTTGTGAGTACAGCTTCTCAATATGGTCATGCCTGTTTATACCAGCCGTATATTCATCCTGCTCTGTGCATTGAATGGGATCTCATAGATTAGCATTTACAATAGAGCAAAGACCTTTTCATCTCTCACCTGATGACTTCCTTGATTTTGAAGCTGCTGTAAGACTATTGCTATGTCACCTTCCCAGATTCTGCGTTTTAATTACTGGTGTGAATGGTTGCCTGGCAGATTTTCAGGTTGCAGTCTCTGATGGATGTAAAGCGCTAAACCACAAAGAGCATATGAAATGGTGAATGTGAAATGTGAGTTCTCACTATTTCTTTGTAAGGAATGGTTTTCTCCCCATGAAGACCTTGCCATGCAAAATGGTAAATAACAAGTAAGATCGACATTACAGTGTGCATACTAAAGCGCTGATCACCTGCAGCACTTGCAGGCTGCAATCATGAGTGAGCAGTGTAGCAGGACAATGCTTTCAGAGTTGTTAGCAGAAAACGAGAAATAATGATGATTATTTATTTCTCATCAGCTCTTTCCTTTATGGATTCTCACCACTGGGAGAATACCCACTAGCTGGCTGTTGTGAGCCTGCTATGTTTCACTTGAAGTTTTTCAGCTACCATTATAGTCTGTGTTGTGTTGGCTGCTAATATTCCTCCCAAAAAGAGTTGCTATCATATAATTTGTCCCACTGTTGAAATGAGTTACCTGCTATGGCATTACTACTTGAGACCAATAAGATACTGGTTGCAGATGCCCCATCACTGGAAGTGTTCAAGGTCAGGTTGGATGGGGCTTTGAGTAACCTAATCTAGTGAGAGATGTCAATGGCAGGGGCAGTGGACTAGATGATATTTTAAAGGTCACTACCAACCCAAATTATTGTACGATTCTATGATCCTTTGCTACATCTGCAAGACAAAGTTAAGAGTTAAGAGTGTGCTCTCTCCTGTGACTGGTTTATGTTGTCGCTTATACCCTGTCTGCAAAACAGCTAAAGTTCAAATAATTAATGCCGTTTTCTGGAATAATAAAGCTCAGTTTCTGCTGCTTGGATGTGGTCTTATTATGATGCATTTATCCCGCCCCTATTGCTAGTTTAAAACGTGCATTTTTGACCTGGTCTGTGGGGCATGGACTTGATCCTGTGCCTGTGGATTGGATAGTACACCTCAAATATATCTCTCCCTCTCTGGAAGGCTCCACACTTTATGGTGCTTAAGGTTTTTGTAAAATGTTGTGATACCTATGGTGAGTGGGTGTGATCTTGTTACCAGGCTCTGAACAGCACTGAGCTGAAAATTTAGACCAACTAGACCTTATGTGCACAGGAAAGTAGAAGCTGAACAAGGCTAAATAACCCTCCTGAAAATGTACCTCATATCTGTGATAATTTTTCAAGAATTAGAGTGGAGTTGGAAAGTGATGGCTGTTATCAGTCCACAAACACACCTAGAAATGTTGACAGTGGATACATCGCTTGCTTTCAACCACTGTCTTTTGGCAGAAGCTCGGATTATATATGTGAGCCACCCAAATCACGCACCTTCCGGGTGGGCATTAGCGGAACCATCTGGCAATTAGAAGCCTCTGGGGCAGTCAATCCAACTTTGAGCTGGATTAACTTGGAAGTTTCAAACACTGCTATTGCTTTTTGATAGTCAAAGAGGTTTTTGACCCTTGTGATTCAGCCTTCCATTTGACTGGGGATAGAAAGAATTATTCAGTTATTTATCTTCAGCCTTGTTCAGCTTTCCATGAGGTTAGTCTAAATCATCTTTCAGAGCACATGTATTGAGCAAGTGTGTATGCATGGCTCAAATCCAGCCAATTTTGGGGATGAATAAGTTGGTTGAGCATGCAGAGAAGATCTGTAACAATCTTGGAGCTTTATATGGTGTGGCAGACTGTGGGTAATTTTGGACAGAGAGTACCCAGTGTTGTTAATTCACAGAAATAGTTTAGCTTTTGCTGTATTTCAGCAGTGACAGAAGCTCCCACAGCCTCACCATAGGCCCTCCTGATAACAACTTACAAAATCTGTATCTTCCAAATACATTATATCATTAGATGAAGTGGACAAAAACTAAACAAGTATGTTTATGACTTAGCCTGAGGAGATAATTAACTTCTGAGTGCTGAGATCCCTGATTGCATTCCTAGCATGATCTTAATTGGAAGTCTGAACTTGTAAAAGGTTGTAGTGTTTGGAGAATATCTGAAATGGTTCACTGAGAGATTGTTTGTTCATAAATTTGAAAGGTAATCCAGACAAATATCTTTTCTTTTGTCTTTGTTGTAATTTTTATGGTTGATGATGATGATAAAAATAATCTATTGCAGCAGCAGCAAAGGCACCAGACTATGCAAAGAGAACATGTATCAAAATGTATTAGCCACTTCAGGGAATTTCAAAAGAAATAGTAAGTTTTGCAAAAAGGGCTGAATAGACACTAGATGATATTACTTTGAAACTGGTGTTGCTGCTTCAGAGTGTGGTACAGTACTTTTCTGTGCTAAAACTGTTGACCCCTTGTGTGTCCTCAGTGAGAATTTTAATGATTTAAGTATTTTGCATGGAACCATATTATGTTCTTCATGCAGTACAGTAGGTTGCTAACTTAAGATGAAAATAAAATTCTGCTGATTTATCCTGATGTTAGATGTGGGAGGCCCTGGACAGAGATGAAGTTAGCTCAGAAAACCTGAAATTCTGACTTTATGGTGGTGCAATTATAATTTTTATATTTTAGAACCAGCTGTAAGTCTTTCTGTTGACCTGCTGGACTAGCTGTATCCTATTAGGAACTGGTATTGACAAAAGGTCTACATGGCACAATGCATTTCCATGCAGGGACACTAAATCTATGAGCTACTAAGGACACCAGCAGCAAAGCTGCTATGACATGGTGCTCCAGTCACATAAGGACTAATTAGCTCTGCGAGACACAGACTATAATGGCCTGGGATGACCCTGCATTTCTTCCCATACATAGGCTAGATTGTACATTGCTCTTTGTGGATCTATTCTTAAAAGGCTGAAAGATGTATTAAAGGGCAGATGAATGAGGAGAGATAACAAACTATGTCTTCAAGAGAGCTGCAATTGCAGCAAAAGCTCCAGAAAAGAAAGTAATTCAGAAACTCTTTAGTTATTCTGCTTTCTGAGGCCAGCAAAATCTCTACACTTTACCTGTCCCATTTATAAGCACTTGGCTACCAGATGTGCCTGTCCCAGCTCTCTGTATTATCAGAGGGGACCACAAAGTGCAGATCAGAGAGGATGACCACAAAGGACTAATCCACAGAGTATCAGAGATCATGTACATCTCACCTAAATTTAGTTATTCAAAGATTGGGAATGGGTGAAGGCATTCCCAATACCTAGGTGCCCTGTAAAGGCAGTGTGGAAAAATGGACTGCAGATGATTTAGCATGTCTAATTTAAAATAGACAGGGGAAGTCTTATTGCAGCTTTCCAGTTCTTAAAGGGGGTTTGTAAGAAAGATGGGGAAAGAATTTTTAGTAGGGCTCATAGCACCAGGACAAGAGTTATTGGTTTTAAAATAAAAGAGAGTAGGTTCAGACTAGATAGAAGGAAGAAATTTTTTGTAATGTGGGTGGTGAAACACTGGAACAGGTTTCCCAGAGAGCTGATAGGTGCCTCATTCCTGGAAACATTCCAGGTCAGGTTGGATGGGGCTCTGAGCAACCTGATCTAGTTGAAGATGTCCCTGCTTATAATAGAGAGATTGGACTAGATGTTCTTTAAAGGTCCCTTCCAACTCAAACTATTCTATGATTCTAAATGTATAAGATACAGAATATAAATAAAGATTGAAAGGTGCTGTTGAATATATACAGAGACCTCATGACCAACTTGGACTAGAAAACTGCCTTTGAGATGTCTGAAAGTTTTGGCGAGTTTAATATAACATAACATGACAAAGTTATTTGACAATTCCTTGTGGACCTAGAGGCAGAATGGCAGCAGAAATGTGGGCAAGTATCGCATTACATGTGCCCAGGTACCTGGGTCATCAAGCCCAACACTTGACACATCAGTCTGCCATAAGAATGTCGGCTCCTGTTACCTTGCAGAAATCATGCAGAAAAAGAGAGATAACATTGAGCTTTCAGATGAAACAAATTAGCACCAGTGAAAGACAACAAACTGGAACGATGGAAGCTATTGGAGCAGAAAATAAACTATGAAGCTCTCAAGGGAACAAAGATGCTGTGAGTGCTAGCAACCAATGTATTTTTTCATGGAAGTCTACAAAAAAATTTATGCAAGTCTCTGAGTGGAGTAAGCACTTACTGTCACAAGGATGTGGTACAAGGCAGGATCCCCACACAGATAAGCAAGAAGGGACACAGTAATAAACCTGACTGAGTTGGATTAGCCTAGGAATTGTTAATGAACTGTAGTATCAATAAACAGAAAAAAATCATGCAAGGTTTGTGATATAGTTAGTTCAGCATGGCCAAATGATTGTGTAGCTGTTCTACAGAAGACAGAAAAGAAATCAGAGTAAAGATTCTAGAATAGTGGGATTCACCAACTAATTTTCAGGCAAGACCTGAAGAAATAATTTTATGGAAAAAAAGCACACAGTTGAATTTAGATGAAAGATATAGAAAGTATGCTCTGCTCTGCAAACACAGGATATGTTGTAAAATGTTACAGAACAGTACGTTCAGAGTTGCAACAGGAGTGGGGTGAGAAACACCCTTTGAGCAGGGTCCTGAATGAATATACAAGCCTAACTTTCAGTTTTTGCTGCTCTGCTGCTGCTGCTGCCACCCAGGCTGATGGAATGAGGGAATTGCTGTTGCCTGGAGAACCACCTCAGGGAAGACACAGAGGTGGAGAGACCAGATGACCGAGAGGTGCTGCAGTTTCAGGTGCTAAAATATCTCATTCAGGCACCACTTTCATTTTCTTAATCTAATCTAATCATTTGCCCTGCAGGCTATGTATATGCATGTTATCTGCATGTTTTACAAGAGGTGATGTGTGTATTCCTATTTAGTGCATGCCTGTCTTTGGTCAATCTTGTAAAGTTATTTATGACAAGAAAAAGGTTTCCAGTTTCAACAATGTCTGAGAACTAAGCCACTAAAGCAATATTTCTTGATGAGATCTTTCATCATCCTCCTCAGAAACACATGAGAAGGGAAATGTTAGAAGAAAATTCACTTTTCCTCAAATCCTCTCAACAACTGTATTGGGAGCAATGGAGACTTCCTTGGATTAGCCATGGTTGAGAGTTAGTATCTTTTAGATGTCTTTCCCATAAAACTTATAACTGTGAAAGGAACAGAAATTGTACCCTGCTTATATTTGGGATACTGTCCAAAAATTGAAAGAGCAACCGTTTTACTGCTTTCTTTCTTCCAAAGTTGGTTTTCATGTGTCAGTAGATACTTCTACTGGCCTATGCTTATCAGCTTTAATATCCGTGTTAGTTTCTCATCAAGCTGTTGTTATTCACCATTTTCAATAAAATACTGAGTAGAAAGTCTTCCATACGTCCAAAGTTTGGCCTTGGTTCCTAGCAGTTTAAAGCAGTGCAGTGCTGTTGTATTTTGAATTACTCTAGCTGAGGATTTAGCTCATGGTTTCTACAATTATTTACCTTTCCTATTTATTTCTCCAGACTATCTCTCTTTGCTAAATTCAAAGGCACAGACTAGACTTTAAATTAAATAGCTTTGTTTCCAGTGATGATATTGGGGTTTATTAAATTCATGTTTTGGTGTAGTGGATAGCATTTATTTTCCTAGAGGAAGTTAAAAATAGCTTTTGTGTTCCTTAGGGTTTAAGGGGTTGCTTTCTTTTGCCTAGGCTGTTAGCTTGACTTGTTGTATTTTTTTAAACACAGTAAGGAAAAAAAATAGATAGAAAAGGGAAAGTTTCTCCTCTCTCTCTCCTGCACCTTTTTTGTAATTGAACATGAAATAAAAGCAAGTCAAATTGGCAGATTGCATTGTGTTCTGGGTAGTGCAAAGTGCTAGCAACTGTGTTTTGCCTGCACACAATTTGTTCTTTAATAGTTCTTTTTATTTTTCAGTCATAACAACAAAAGCGAACTATTAAAAATCAAATGTTGAGATGAATGGAACTAAACAAAAACATGCCGAAGGCGACAGGCAGAGTTTAACACTCTGTAACTTTTATCTCTCTGGTGTCTCTTTGATGGTTGACATGGCAAAAGAATTCTCACAGTTTCTGAATCCTGATCACTTTGCTAATAACAGCAAGAGTGCCACAGTGCACCGTTTCTACTCTTGAATTCCTCTAGACATGATTCCTTGCTTATCTGGTTCATAGTCACATGGCACTGCTCAGTATAAAAGATTTAATAAAGGAAATAGGGAAAGCCCTATGGAATAATCAGATTATTTGGTGCATTATTATTATTACTTTTTTTTTCGGTGGCAACAACCTTATATGTGGCAGATAGATCCTCAGTGGGGTACAGTACTATATAAATTGATGGAACTGGCATCGTTTAAACCAGTTATGTTTCTATACTTATGTCAAGACCAAAACAGCCAGGTGAGGTCCAGGTAAGTGAATGGAAAATTGAGCATGTTTCTATAGCTCTTAATATAGTCTTTGCTCCACAGACTCCCTAGCCGCTATCAGTCCAATACATTGCAGGGACTTACAGAGGAGTAATGAAGTCAGGGCTTGAGAGATTTCAGATGTGCTGGTAATATGCTCAAAGATTTTGTCAGTTTTCTCTCTATGGGGAAAAGGTGTTTTGTGAAGGCACTGAGCTGAGGCCCAAAAGATTTGCACCTTCTTCCTAGTTCATCACTGACTTCTTCTTTGATCTTGGGGACAAAGGAAGTGCTTGAGGCCTGAGTTGTGGGCCTCAACCTGGAGTTGACCTGTGAATGAGTCACAACCTAGCAGAATGTTTTGGTTTCCCTATTGGCTTCATGTTCCAGAGGCAGAACCTGGCCCACCTGTGTTTTTGTGGCTCTGCCCTCACCCAGGTGGCTGTGGCTGGGGTGGTGGGCAAGGCTAGGATTATATCCTGTATATTGGAGAGGCAGGTAATCCTACCTGTATTTGCTAGAGCTCTGCCTCCATTTCTAGGTAGGGGAAAAAAATCGTAGAATCATAGAATGGTTTGGGTTGGAAGGGACCTCAGAGATCATCTAGTTCCAACCCACCTGCCATAGCCGGGACACCTCCCACTAGACCAGGTTGTTCAAGGCCCCATCCAACCTGGCCTTGAAGACATGCAGTGTTGGGGCACCCACAACCCCCCTGGGCAATCTGTGGCAGTGTCTCACCACCCTCAGAGTGAAGAACTTCCTTCTAATTTCTGATCTAAATCTTCCCTCTTCCAGTTTGAACCCATTAGTCTTTGTCCTACCACTACAGTCCTTTGTAAACAGTCCCTTCCCAGCCTTCCTGTAGGCCCCCTTCAGATACTGGAAGGCTGCAATAAGGTGTCCGTGGAGACTTCTGTTCTCCAGGCTGAACAAGCCCGATTCTTTCAGCCTGTCTTTGTAGGAGAGGTGTTATCCACTTTGGGTGTAGTTTCTCCCTTCTTGGTCAAGGTTGGAAAGTTTAGCTGTATGAAGATGGGCTGTGTCATCCTATGCTTCAGTGTTAGAGAGTTATCCCTAGGCTGTTTTGTTTACTGGTACAGAAACAGTAAGTTGTTCTTTACTGTCTGGGAGAAGTGATTCCTGAAAGATTTGAGTAGAGGATTTGCCATCTGAGCAACTGTCAACTGATAATGAAGTCAGGTTAAATATTTGTGTGATAGAATCCTAAAATATAGGTCCACCTCTGAAAATCAAGAAGACTTAACTGGCCCAAAAAGATGTTTCCTTAGGTGGTTCCAGTTGTTTCTAAATGTCTTCAACGGTGAAGATTGCACAGACTACCTAGGTAACCTATTCTAAAGCTGAATTATCCCTGTAAATGGGCATTTTTTTCCTTGTAATTACCATTTTATAGTGCTTTTATTTCTTCAAGTGAAGAAGAAGGCTCTTAGAGGTAAAAGGGCCGACAGTCTGTTTCCAGCCATATGTACATCCAGGACCCCTTCATTATTGACCTTTCTTACTCTGGTAATATTTGAGAAGAATAATATGGAACTGAAAAGAAAGGAAGAGTTGCAATGGGGATGTGGAAGGATGTCAGCTTGTAATTTGTAGTATGATCCATGTATTATATAACATAAAAATAAAACTTGGACAAGGCTATATTTTGGGGTCCTATTGGCATCATAAAATACTCTTGCTTTTTGCTTTTATGGCTTATTTTTATGTCAGCAGAGCCCTGAGGTATATTTGTAGCCTTGAAATTCACAAACACCTTCTCTTTAAAGCATTTGGTTTTAAAAGGGCCTCATTTGTAAGTGGTAAAAAAAAAAAAATCTCTCCATTGTGAAATATCAATTATTTGTAAGTGCTTGGATTAATTTATTGGATTTTATGGGTAAAAGAAATGGAAATTGTTTCTTACATTAAAAATTAATATTTTACATCCAGCTGTGTCTGGCTGGGCAATAAATCAGCTCCTTACAATTACTTATTTGTCAGCCAGCATGTTAGTTCAAAAAGCTAGGGAGCTTGCCTGTGGATCCTGCTCTACTTGAAAGGCAGATAGAGTTCAGGTCAAATCAATTTGAGCCACAGTAATTAAGAACAAGATTGAAGATCCTTCCCCACCTACATAGTAAGCATCTGGAGTTGCTTTTTAGCATAGATTCACTTCTCAGCAGCAGCAGCAAATACTGCAGACAGACAACACTACTTAGGAAGAGCTTTTTTTAAATGCTTAAGAGGGTTATATATTAACCAAATACTTAGATGTACCTCATAATAAATCTAGGTATTTCATATTAGCTAAGCAGAAAAACTTTCTATCTTTTCAACTTGTCTATTGACAGCTGAATATCATATAATCTTCAGATGATATATTTACAGAGTGTCTCTCTATATGAGCAAATTCAACAAGGGCAGGGTAAGGTAGTGTCCCATGATTACTGAAAGACTTGAATGGTTAGCATGGTACCTGGAATTTTTTTTGCCAGTAATCCATGCTTCCCCTGACACTGTCTGAATGTGCTTCAGGAGTTATCCCAGGGATCGTCCTCAGTAGGTACTTTGTGGACTCCTGCTTTGGCAGGTAAGAAAGTTAATTTGTGTGACGAGTGCTTTCTGCACCTTTAGAACCCAGTGTCATAAAATGGACAAAAAGTCTTTTTACTAGTGTAGATGTAGCTATAACACTTAAGCCGATGCCAGCAGAATGAAAATCTAATAAAAAACCAGTATCTTTATTACAAGTGAGGAAGGAGGCACAAAGATACACTGAAATTGGAAAAACAAAGTTAGTGTCTAACGGCTCTAATGTAAACAGAAAGTTTCCCTCAAATATTTCTTTAGGGTGTTTTGATTTGGCAAGACAACATAAATGTTTAATTTTGATAGAACATTAAGCTTTTGAAGCTTTTGCTTGGCCATCAAGATGAAAAATTAACTGTAACCATAGCTGTAGTTGTACAGTGTTCCTAGTGAAGAGTTCTGTCATGACAGGAGAACAAAATTAAGTCAATCACATACCCAAGAAATATAATTAGTTGCACACCTCTAGCACATGCAAGATAATATTCAATTAGAAGTAAATTAAATAACTGTGGAAATAAGGTCACTTGAACTTCCACTGTATAGAAGAAACTCAGACCTTTTGAAATCAGAGGAGGTGAAGAGAAAACTCAGACTTCTGGCTTCCCAGACATCCTCATGTATTAGCATCACTGCTTTTCTTCTGCACTGGGATTCTGCTTGTGAAGCACACGGGGAATGTGGGACTGGGGTTTATGGGAGACAGAGCAGCCTGATGTTGAAACCCGTGGTTGCATTAGAAAATATTTTTCCCACCAGCAGCACAAACGCTAGAAAAACTCCTATGTCAACCAACCCTATGTCCTGTGTCCTGTGCATTGAGAACTTGCCTCTTAGGATTGACGTTATTGTGTGTCTCAATATCCATCCTTCTTATACAGCCTCTTGTCTCACATAGTAGGATTTCTCTGACTAAAGTAAGAACTAATATGTGGCATGTGAAGTTTTGGTGATTGTATAAAACCCTGTGTATTTCTGAGTATCAGTTACTGGCATAATTTGGTCTTCCATTTACCTATATACAGACAGTCATTTATGGAGCCTGGTATAATGAGAAAAAAGCTATCTGGTGAAACCAGATCATTCCATCACCTACCTGTAAAATACAGCTAACTTGAATGCATTTGAATGATTATATATGAACTAATTAGAGACAGAGTGAACGATTTGTGAAGCTGTGGATAAACAGGCCAAAAATAAGGTGGTTACAATAAATTGGTGGTGGTTATCTCAAGGTACAGCAAAGCCGTGCTGTTCAAATAATAGTATTAGCAAGCAATGATAGAACTGAGATTGATCTAATTAAAAGCTGTATACCAAGTTATAAAAAGAGCGTACAAGAGAAAACAAGTGTCATAGTCTAGATTTATTTGCCTTAAACATGGAAGCAATCACAGCATGATGTTGAGGTGTCCAGCACAAGGAATATGAATTCATAAATAAAAGCCATCCTCTGCAAGACTGTGTTGTTTTCAGTATAAATAACAAAGCAATAGCAAGTGTGTTCCTGAATGCAGAGCCACAGACCTAAACATCTGATTATGAATATGATGAAGAGGCATAGTTCTTTGACAGCTCCTCATCAGTTTACAAAGTAACACTCCACAATGGATTGGTCTGTGAAGATCAATGACTAAATCAAACCGAATTTCATCAGGTATAAGGGGTGTATGCAATGGTATCACAGCAAGCATATGCAGCAGGAGCAAGGCAGCAGTCACCACTGTGTAATATGCGAGCAGTAATATCTGCGAGCAGAAAACAAACCCCCTTGGCCATGTCTCAGAAGATTATGCCACATGTACTTTGGCATGCTGGTGCCAGATGCAGCCGTAATACAGAGAGAAAGGGAGACATATTTGCAGTGGAACTGGTAAAGGGCATCATCTCATTGAATTCAGCAGAGATCTGATGATTTTCAACAACACATTTATAAAGAAGCGCTAGTTCATTGCCAATATATAGCAAATCAGATTCAACAAGGTGTTAAGTTATAAGGCTTTTGTATTTGTCTTCTTGTTTTAACTATAACTGATTGGAAACCATATACTTAAGCTAATTCTTACTTTTGGAGCTGGCTGAGAATAAAAACATGCAGACAGAAAAGTAGAAAAAGACTATTTTCTTCCTGATATAAATGTACAGCTTTAATTGATATTTTAGTGCAGCATTCTCTCCTACATATGTAATATGAACATGCATGATGTGGCATTCTATAAGATGTCACTCTTTCTAATTTTGTGATTTGCTGTATTACCCCAAACTTTGCATTTTGCTAACTGGTGCCTCTCAGCCATGCAGATAACTTGGATTATTTTTAGACCAGATACCAATTTTTCCTCCACTCACCCTGCGGTATTATTATTTCCATCTTCTACGGGGACCGAATAAAGTATTTCAGATTGGGGCTCACCAGCACTAACTTTATCAGCGCTTTTTTTCTTTTATTTACTTTTCTTCGGTACTAAACACAAGTATAGTATTTAACTTTTTTTCACATCTGTGATGTTGGAGGCTTCCTTTTCTCCATTATCCATAAATAACATTCTTGTCATTGAACTGAACAATTGAGACATTTCTCCCAATATCCTACAGACTTCTCCCTTGGCTCAAGAGTAATTATTTCACAGAGAAGTACTTTTGGCCCCACAGGTCCAATCATGCAAGTCATTCGAACCTTGCTGAATCTGAACGCTTTTAATTCAGTATTATTCTCAGTCTCCAAGGGATTAAGCGTGGCCCTAGGCCTTGGGTTTTTTGTGCACTTTTTACTGTATCAGACACAACACTGAGGTTTTTTTAGAGGTTCCTAAAATTCTCTCTTTAAAAGAAAAATATTGCTGGTAATTTTTCTGTTCTTTAATGATTTTGACTGAAATAGTCAATGTTTCATCTCTATATCAGATTTCTTTTCCAAATTAGAATGAAAATGGAGCAGTCAATTTTGAGGAATTCTTTCATATATACTTTATTAAGACTTCTTTTTTAATTTGTCCTTTCTAGTTTGCAGAAAGTTCTTTAAATTAATCAAGAGTTAAGCTGTGGGAAAATAAAGGTCTGTTAGGATTTTTCCATATATCTTTACATTTGACAGCCATACAAATGGTGGGAATACCAACCCTGGAAAACAGCATCGTTATAGAGACTTCTTCATGTTTTGACTGTTTTCTCACCACTGAACATGCTTTCAGACTACACAGCCCACTTGCACAAAAGACATGCAAGACAAAACAGGTTACTGCTTTCTCTGCCCTCTTTAAATCTCCTTTTGCCTAAGGCTGTAAGACAGGAAACATTTGAGCTTTTTTGACATGTATTAAAAGCCTGACTTCCAGTTCAACTAATTCTTCCCTCAATCCTCTCTCACAAGTGGAGGATAACATCGTCTAATACTTAAGCTTTTTTTTTTTTTACTAAGGTGAGTGGGTTTAAAAAAAAAAATTAAAATATAGTAAACTGAAATTCATTATTTTTGGAACCAGTAAAATTCCCCAAGAAGATACAGAAGTGTAGAGGAAAATAAAGGTGGAAGCTGGAGGCAAGAACAGCAGTTTTTGAGTATTTAGAGCATGAAGAAAGTTAGTTATATTTAAAGCCAGCTAGAGAAAACAGTTTCTAAAGGGAAGTTAGCAGTTGGAACTAAAGGAGATATCTGTGGTAGCCAGGAAAGATGCCTGAAGGCCACAGCAGGATAGGGCAGCTGCTTAAGTAATTATAGCTCACCTCAATAGAAGCCCCACACCAAGTAGGAAAAGAAGAAAAGGTGCTGACAGTGGCAAGGGGACAGTAAGACCTGAAGAATGAAAAGGCTCTGTAATTCACAGACAGTCTGAATATGCTTTGCTTTAATATTTGTAACGTAGCACAAGCGGGCTCAAAATCTTTTGTTAAGGTGATAGAGGTGGCCTGAGTGAACTGGCCAGGCTGAGGTGCTCACAAGATGTGAGGTAAAGTGTGCAAAGTGTGGATATTCCTCATTCCTGTTTCGTCCTTTAAATGTGGTTGATATTAGAATAATGGAATGTTTTGGGTTGGAAGGGACCTTTAAAGATGATCTAGTCCAAATCCCTGGCAGTAAGGAGGGTCATCTTCAACTAGAACAGGTTGGTCAGAGCCATGTCCAATCTGTTCTGGAATGTTGCCAGGGATGGGGCATCTACCAACTCTCTGGGCAATTCATTCCAGAGTGTGATGGTTTAGTAAAGCTGTGGGCGTTCATTCCCTGCCAGGAGCTGAGGCACGTGGCTGCTGCCGCTGCCCCCCCACCTCAGACAAAAAAGTTTTAAAATGCCTTTTTGAGTTGAGATAAGGAGAGTTTAATACAATAACACACAAGAAACAGTTGCAGTAACAACAGCAATGACAACAGTGAGAACAATGTACAGAACGAGCAATACGGTGTGGGTAAATGGATGGAGCTGAGCCAACCGGCTGCGTATGCCGAGTCGCAGCATGGAACCGGAACTGGCACCGGGGCATGACGTCAGCATGGTATAGAATAGCCCGGCCGCACCAAATTAACCCTGTCCTGGCCGAACCAGGACATAGTGTTTCATCACCTTCACTGTGAAAAAAATTCTTCCTTTGTATCTAGTCGAAATCTACTCTCCTTTAGTTTAAGACCATCACCCCTTGTCCTGTCACTACAGGCCCTGCTAAAAGGACTGTCCTCATTGTTCTTATAGGCCCCCTTTAAGTACTGAAAGGCCATAATAAGGTCTCTCTGGAGCTTTCTTTTCTCCAGGCTGAATGACCTTTACTGTCTCAGCCTGTCTTCATAGGAGACGTGTTCCATCCCTCTGATCATTTTTGTCGTCCTCCTCTGGAACTGCTCCAACAGGTACATGTCTTTCTTGTGCTGAGGACCCCAGGGCTGGGAGGTGAGGTCTCAGCAGAGCAGAGTAGAGGGGCAGAACTCCCTCCCTTGACCTGCTGGCCATGCTTCTCTTCATGCAGCCCAGGATATGATTGGCCTTCTGGGTTATAAGTGCACATTTCCAGCTCATGTTCAGCTTTTCATTTGCCAGTTGGGGGCTGGATATTACTCACATTCTTGGAAGCATCTTTAGCTCTAGCGACTAGACAGGTATTTGAAAGCATTTTAAAGCAGTGGATTTAATGATGGGAGATACCAGCTGAGAGTCTAAGTGAGACTTCAAACTACCTCAGCTAATTGGATTGCTATTATTTGAGATAATCTTATTGGGTTGCTTGGAAATGAGTTTTATTATTAAAAGGACAAAGGGCTGCATTTTTAAAGGGCAATACTAATGTATGCAAAGAGGGCAAAAAATAATGTTCTCTAAAGCTCTCTCTGGGCTCCTACCAGTTGTGACTAATGTTGCTGCAGGTATTAGGAAAACATAGGCAAATGTGTTGATGAAGAAAGAAGAATGGAGATTAAAGGGAAAAGTGGTTTGAAAGCTCTACTCATACTACTGTATGAAGAATAATATATGAGGCCTGTGTAATGAAAATGATAATGTGTTCTGTCATTTTATTTGAGATAATTAGACTGTGATCCTGGAAGCTGTTTCTTGTAGCTGAAGCTCTGCATCTGGTTAGAGTCCTCCTGCATTTCCTACAGTTTCAGTACAGAAAACTTTCCTTCTGCCTTGTTTACAATGTAATGAGTCTAGGCCTAAGGAGACACTGATGCTGTGCTATTCTCATGGGACACAGCTACAGGGTACAGATAAAGTCCCCTGAGTGTTCCCAGGATTTTGCTGAGTGGTCTGTTCATCCTCAGGCTCAGATCCAGAGGGACCTGATTGGCTTACTGTGGATGGATACTTAAGAGGAAAATAGGGGAAGAGGGGCTTTGTCCAGTTAGATACTACCTCTATCACCCAGCACGAAATTGCTGCTGGCACATTCTGATAGAAAATTGTAATGCTGATCTGCTGCAGGATCCATACAGGAAGTCTAACTTCTGTGCAAGTGTTTGTCAAAATAATTCTCTATAAGCAAAGATCTGCTCTCTGTGAATTTTGGGGGGCTATTTTCCTCCAGAGTAAAATCTGTCCACCTGTTCATTTACATTTTTCAGTACTTTCCAAGCATCTTCAGCAGAAGCAAGCAGGGCACTGTAACCCTGAGTAACTGAAGATCAGCAACTTGATTCTCATCAAAGAAAACAAAGACACTGAGCCTTGTGATCTACTGTTGCCATCTCAGTGAAGGAGCCTAGCTCACAAAAAATGAGTGCAACTAAGGTGCAAACAAAGAATTGTTTGGTGAATTATTGTGAATAGCAAATACATGAGATTTTGACTCAGCCTGTGGGAAATGCCTGAAAAGAAAAACTGGGTACCTTTATTAACCAAAGCATTTACTAACATGCCTTGCTTTGTTTCTCTTCCTGTCAGATGCCACATTCAGCTGTGTCTGAACTGCTGACAACAGCGAGAACTGTGGCTCTATATCCTTCTACTAAGATCCATGGGGTGTAATTTGCACATTCAGCTTGATATAGTAGTGTCTTAGACAATATATAGACAACTGGTCGTGGTAGGTGATGAATATAAGTGAGAAGAATTTCAGGCTGCAGGTTCAATAAAATTAATGAAGTGTTACTAAAGCGTTTTAAGAGAAACTGGTTCCTGCATTTAAAATGTGCTGTAATGATTTACTTAGAAGTCTCCCTTTAGACTGAGTATACAAGTTACAAATGATCCAAAATGTTGCTGATCAGAGAAATTGACAATCGCTCATTGGTATTGACATATACAAGAGTCTCCACTGGTTGCCAGTGCAATTATGAACTAACTTTAAAGACTTACTTTTGGCCAAAGGCTGAAAGAGGACCTTGTTTCTCATCTTATTTCAAAGTTTCTCCTATCTTACTCTTAATTCATTTCCTCCAACAGGTCAAAATAATGATGATAATAATAATATACTGGAAGTTTTGTGTTTTCTTCTACTTTGTCTTCCAGGTGTATGTTCAGGACTGTTCATTCAGCTAGAACATCTGGTGATGACTTCTAAGAGCTATTTCCAGTATTACCCCAGTAAAACTTCCTTCCTATCAATAAGATATTGGGAAACAGGCTCAGGGTTTGGATTTTGAATATGTTCTTCAAAAGAGCCTAAAGAATTGAATAAAAAAGTTTCACAGGCTCTCCTACTGAACACAGGGCTCCTGATCGAGCCAGATTAATTTCTACCTAAGACCCTAATTATGTTTCTTTTGACTAGGGGTAACTAAAAATATAATGGCAGTCTTGAAAATAAATTAGAAAGCTCAGTAATGTGGAGAAGTTTCTGAAACAAACTTGAGTAGAAACCAACTCTCCTTGGACAAGATCCGTTTAGCTAAGCCAAGATCTGAAAATTTAAGTCATACCTACAATGGGTCAGAGAACCATAGGGAAAGCAGCTCTTAATTGCACTAAAACTAAACAAGGGAAAGGAAGGTTGGTTAAAAAATTTTAGTCAAACTTCAGCCTTACTCTTGTGTTCTTGCTTGAACTTCAGGCTGCAAACTCATTGAGTTTTGCTGCTGAGATCTATTTGATTTTGTTTTGCATGAGTATCAGGAGGGGACTCCTGTCAGCTGAAATGGGTTATTCTTGATACAACCTGAAGGAAAGCATTTGCTCCTTGAGAATGTGTGATATGCAGTGCTTATGCTTCTGCTTTAGAAAGTCTGTTGCTCATTGTAGAAATGTTAAATTTATTCTCCACCTCTGACTGCTCTGTTTCTGCAGAAAAAAACCCCCAAAACATCCTAAGAGCTATTGTAATGCCTATAGACCAGCACCAAAAAACAAATCTCTGTCTCCTTGTGCTTGAAACATCTGCTGGTGATTACCCTCCTCCCATGGAAACAGAAACACATCTGATGTCTGCAGAACAGCAATGAAACAGAAAAGAGAGGAGCCAAAGCATCTGTCCCAGGTATACACAGCTGCATCATTCCAATGCTGCTACTCTACCTGAGAGACATGTCTCATGTAAGTAAGTAGGCCAAGATGGTCCAAGATGGTTAGGAGAAAGGAAAATACGTCGGGGATTTTTTCCTCCTTCATATTCCACATCATGGCTGAAGCATTTGGCTTTGTCCTCAGGTCTCTACATGGTGTTC
Source organism: Eurystomus gularis (assembly GCA_013400335.1). Taxonomy (NCBI): domain Eukaryota; kingdom Metazoa; phylum Chordata; class Aves; order Coraciiformes; family Coraciidae; genus Eurystomus; species Eurystomus gularis. The sequence goes on from VZZY01003593.1 coordinate 64,377, forward strand.
ACTGTTCCCATTCTCCTATGTTCTTCATGGTTATGTTCAAAAGATGACCCAAGTTTACTGGCCTAAATTATCATGTTTATGATCTTTGGAGAAAATTCCTGTGTGAAGAAGACAAATATGGTATCTACTGCTTAGTGTTTCCTCTAATGGTTTATCTTATAACCTGTAGAAATAAAGTAATTGAGAAGTTTCCTTTCTGTCTGAAATGTCATCATTTCAAGGTTGTCCACCAGCAAAACGTAACAAACCAGAAGCCCAAGGCTGTCCACCAGCAAAACACTACAAACCAGAAGCCCAAGCCCTGTAGTTATAAGGTGAGTTTTAAAGAACTGTAAGATTAAAAAGCAACAACAACAAAAAAGTAAAACATGTGGGAGCCCGGATGTATTCTGCATCATATTTCTTTAGTTTTACCTGGCAAGATTTAGAACTTGGAATATTTGACAATGTATGAAATGAAAGGTGAGATTCTCATGTTGCCTCATTTTTGTGCTGAGGTACTTAAAAAAACACAGGAACATACTAAATATTGTGAAAGTTGACAACATGTTTTTGTACTGCAGTGAATGGCAGGACATATCCATATATTTGTTTGAACTGTTTTCCTCTTATATTTATGAATTAAAATTGTTTCAAATTTTCCTTCCTCTCTCCCTCCCTTTTTTTCCCCCAAAACAAAATGGTTAATTTTTATTTTTTTTAAAGAAAAAGTAGTCCAAGTTTTAATTTTTCCTTTTGGCAACTGGGCCTTTGGTATAGAAGACACCTGTCTGAAAAACACCCTCAATATTTCCTCAAAAATCTAATTTCTATTCCAATAAACTCTTTTTTGAGAAGCCATTTTCTGTCACATGAAGGGAAGATCTGACACAAATTGTGCCATATTAAAACATAATCTTGAGCTAAATTCATGAACACAAAATCAATATAGGTTGGATGCTGGCAAAGCTGCCGTAATCTGGTATTAGATGTAGAGGTATCTAGAGGTAAGAGGTTACTAAGAGTCAGTTCTCAGCACTGCGTCTGAAGGTGGCAAATGCCAGAACTGACTTGACTTTACATCTTCATGTGTATCTGTTTTCTCCGTCCTTTCCACTTCTTCTTCTCTGTCCACATATATTGCTGTGCAGTTGTGCAGGTTGTTTTTGCACCTGGGTGGTAGACAGCCTTAATTTTATTAGATTACTGTTTGTTATCGTGCCAAATAAAGTGAGCAAGTCAGAGAATGAGACTTTTCTGCAGTTAGTGCCAACTGTGAGGGTGGTAAGGGGTCCTGAGAAGATGCAAATGCAGGAAAGAGAGGAAGTGTTCCTATATGATAAAATGGTCAGTGTTGAACACTACTAATTATACCCCCTCATTTTCCTTTGCTGATTTTGAGGTCCAAAGTGAGATTGGCTAATTATGTATGTTGCTGTGCCATGTCCAACAGAATAATGTTTTGTTTTCATCAGGTTTGACTTTGGTTCTGTCGCGGTCGGGCGCGCAGAGGTCCGACCCGCCTCCTAAAGGGAAGGGGTTGAGGGTAAATTGGGATATCTCCCCACCGAGCTCGCAAGCAGACACAGAGACCGAAAGAGTATCTAACAACTAGTTCTCATTTTAGTTTATACTTTCTTGCTGTTAACTTTTTGATTTCTTCATTAATGGCATGAAGTATATGTGCCCAGCACCATGGGGGAGGGAGAGCTGCCCCTGTCTCTGCACATGATGAGTTGGTACAGATGCATTTTAATTTTTAAACAACTCTTTTCTCTCCAAGTGAATTGCCCAAACTCCCTTAGCTGTGAAAATGTGATAACTGTTGAGGCCAAATGCTTGTAAAAGAGAGGAATACAGTAGGCTCACACATTTTCTGAAGAATTTTTATAAGAATCACTTTTTACAAAATTTCCCAATTGATTCCCTATGTTATTACTCCTCTGGCTCCCAATAATGGTATTTAGACAGAGAAATATTCCAACAGCATATCCATCCATTTACACTTTGCTTTAAGCACTGGCCTATAAATAGGCTGTTATAATCTGGAAAAACAGATACTAAGAGTAAAACTTTTCCTTTATGTTTCTTAAAACATGCAGTCTAACTAATAGTTGTCTAACATGCATCTGCTATTACAATTTAAAAATGTTCTACCATGTTAAGCATGCAGAGGTAGACTAATTTGATTAATAAATAGGCAAATACATGAAACAGGCAATTTTACACCCACAGTGCAGGTCTGATTACCTCAATGTGTTCAAGGAATGAATTACCAGCAAGCACCTTAGCAATGGGAGCAAACCCAGCAGACCCATTACCATGACAAGTGGGTTTTAGATCAATGAGGTTAAAAAAGCTTGCTCCAGACCATCCCAAATCTAGGTAACCAGCTAGACAAGGTAGCCAGCATGCGCTAAGGTAGTCCCCACAACAGAACTCCATGTGGTAGCTGTGGGCCAAATTCTGCCTGCCATGACCATGGAAAGTAGTCCCATTAGCTTCAGTCAAAATGACTGCAGGAGACAAATGCAGTAGTAGAGAACTAATCAGAAGAGCTCCTTGGAGGAGGCAGCAGGTGGCAGATGCCTTGAGGAGCTGCTCTGATTAGCAGCTTGCCCCATTTCTTCCATTCAGTGCCTTAGTGTCCTAATGCACAAAAAAAAGATTGGAGCTAGGGCCACCTTCTGGTGTAAAAAAAATACAAAGTTTAGATGATTACAAGTTACTCACTGATGAAAAGGTCCCTTTCCACTAATTGTGCATGTTGGTGACTTCCAGATGGTGACTGTATGCAATGGACCCATATTCTGATTTTTAACCTGTGGTGCCAAAATGTGAAGTTGTTGGGCACAACAAATCATGGAATTGTTGAATATATTGGGTTGGAAGGGACCTCTAAAGGCCACCTAGTCCAATGCCCCCTACAATAAGCAGGGACATCTCCAACTAGGTCAGGTTGCTCAGAGCCCCATCAAGCCTGACCTTGAATGGCTCCAGGGATGGGGCCTTCACCACCTCTCTGGGCAACCTGTTCCAGTGCTCAACCACCTTCATATTAAAGAACTTCTTCCTAATGTCTAACCTAAATCTACTCTTTTCTGGATAAAACCGTTACCCCTTGTCCTGTCACTACAGGCCCTGGAGAAAAGATCTCTCCCTGCCTTCTTATG
>VZZY01003594.1:0-15216 GCA_013400335.1 Eurystomus gularis
TTTGCCTTTTATTTTGACCACCAGGTCTCAACTCAGACATACTTGTATCTTTCCTTCCTTGCCCGATTTCTTACATGAGGGGATTGAGAGCTCTTGCGCTCTATGGANTGGGGATTGAGAGCTCTTGCACTCTATGGAAAGCCTCCTTAAAGATCCACCAGCTCTGGTCTGCTCCCTTGTCCCTGAGGACTGTTTCCCAGGGGATCAAATTGACTAACTCCTTGAAGAGCTGGAGGTTTGCTTTCCTTAAATTTATGGTCCTGACTTTGCTTTTCATCTGCCTCATACCCCTTAGGAAGGTAAACTGCACTAGTGCATGACCACTGCAGCCCAGGCTGCCTCCAACCTTGATATCCCTGATGAGTTCACTTGCATTTGTGACCATCAGGTCTAATATTGCATCCCCTCATGTAGGGTGTCTATTTATTGCCTTAAGAATTTGTCATCTAGGCACTCCAGGAGTCTCCTGGATTGCCTACAGCTTGCCATGCTACTTTTCCAATAGATGTCAAGGTGGTTGAAATCCCCCAGTAGAATGAGAGCCTGTGAGTGCAATGTCTCCTGGAGCTGGAGTAGGAAGGCTTAATCTATAAGCTCTTCTTGATCAGGAGGCCTGTAGTAGACACCAACCACAAAGTTCCCTTTGTTGTCTCAATCCCTAATTCATACCTATAAGCTTTTGACCTTCTCATGGCTATTCTTTAGGGACAACTCTTCACAGTTTATCCATTTGTTAACAGAGGGTAACACCCCCACCCCTCCCTCTGCTACTGTCCCTTCTGAACAGCTTATAGCCATTGATAGCCACAATCCAATCATAGGATTCATCCCACCAAGTTTCAGTAGTAGTCACTATGTCATAGTCTTCCTGTAGCATAGTAGCTTCCAGCTCCTCCTGTTTCTGGCTCATGTTGGGTGCATTGGTGTAGAGGCACTTCAGCATTTAAATGCCCTGCTACTGGAAACTTCTCAGAGTATAATTTTGACAACACAAATACCTGCAAAATAGGAGATCCAAGATAGGAGGAAGGTGAGAATGTCTTTACTATGCGAGTTAATGCCAGTACTGCCCATGGCTGAAGAACAGGGTATGTAGAAAATCCTACATGTATTATACCTCAACTCTGCCATCTTGAGGAGGTCCTTCCAAACAAATTACCTGATCATTACCATTTCAAATGTCTTAGGCTTATGCATGGACTAGATACAACAGGGACTCCTTCAATTTTTTTTTTTTTGCATATGCATCCTTGCTCTATCTTGTGGTGGCATGGCTCTCCCTTCCCAGCTGAATGGTTGTGAATTTCCTCCCAGTTACAAGACACACAGCTGCAATATCCCCATTCAGGAGAACATCAGATGTAATCAGGAAAAGCTGAGTGGGGAAAAGAGGGGAACAACAACTTGCCATTGGTAGTGAATTTTATGCCGGCATCTCAGGGAAGGCTGAACCTAGTATTTACATGATCCTACCAGCCCTGCTTCGTTGCGAGATGCAAGGAGAGGATCCAGCACCTAAGTTTGGCCTGAGCTGTTCCTTCTGCAACACAGAAGTCCAGACAAAAAGGTAATGCTGCAGAGTAACATCACTGGCAAGATTCCAATTGTATCAAGATAAAACTGTATGCGAGGCTCCAAGAAAACTGCCAGAGTCAAAAGAGCAATCTAAGAAGCTCAAAGATCCAACCTTTCAAGGACTACCTGAAGCTGCTCTGATGGAAGAGACCAGCACTGTCCTACCTGACTGATGGTTGCCTGGCCACTAGAAGCTTGTCAGGTTCCTTTAGCAGGAATAGTGAACATGAACATACTCATGCTCAGCCACCTAGCGTGCTCCCCCTAGCCACCTTTTAAATCTAGAAACCATGAGGTAATTGGTAACATAAATTGTATATGACCCTGACTGCAGTCTCTCTGCAGAGCAAAAGATGACCAGCTACAAATTACGTGATAGAGGAAGGGATGAAATGTGTGTCTCTATTCTGTTTGTTGAGAAGAGAAATTAAGTGTCTGGTTCCAAGAATTTATCTTACCCTACCCCAGAACGTACCCTGGAAAAATTTCTTCTTCTCCTTTACTTTATGGTAGGATCGTTGAATTAACTTAAAAGTTTGACCAAAGCAAAGAAATTAAAGCAAGTGTTTTAAGGCTTTAATAAAATTAGAATAGGTCTATTTTTTCCAGGACTTCATTGATTTCTTTTTCATGTTCTATGGTCTCTGAGGGATTTTGTTTAGTTATTTTCCTCAGATTTTTACAAAGTTGAAACTTAAACAAGTCTGTGTTATCACAGTGAACTCTATGAGGCCCTGAATTCACAAGCTCATACCCTTCTTTGGGTGAATCACATGCTGGAATAACTCCAATATCTCCAAAATCTAAGTCAAAGGAATCTAATCTAAGTCAAAGGAACACGTAAATTATGGTTTACCGATTTACAAAGTGAATACAAGAAAATCAAACTAATTGAAAAACTCAGAACTGTTCAAAAACTTGCTGGGATAGAGTTTATTTTCTCTGTAGCAGCTTATAGTGTGCCAAGTTTTGGGTTTCTTAACAAAACAGTGTTTATAACACACTCATGTTCCAGCTATTGCTAAATAGTGTTTGCACAACATTAAGGTCTTCTCTGTTCTTCACACTGCCCCTTCACTGAGCAGGCTGGGGCTGCACAAGGCACTGGAAGGCAACAGAGGTGGGACAGCTGATCCAGACTAATCTAATAGATATCCTGTACCATATGATGTCATGCTTAACAATAAAGGCTGGGGAAAAAAGGAAGAAGAGGAAATATTCAAAGTTATGACATTTGTCTTCCCAGGTAAGCATTATTTGTGATGAAGACCTCCTTTCTTGGAAATGTCTAAAAATCTGCTAGATGACTGCCTTACCTATTAAATTGCCTTTTATCTCAACTCATGAGTCGTCACACCTTTACCCTTATGATTCTCTTGCCACCACATCAGGGAGGAGGGAGCTGAAACGTGGGGCTCAGCTGGGCTTAAACCACAACGTACACTGGAGACAAACAATGCCAAGGAGTGCACTGCTGGACAAGCCTGAAAAAACAGCTTTTTAAAAAAGTATTGAGTTACCAGTAAAATTAAGACTGAACAAAGCAGATTCGACACATAGTCACAGATTCAAAATATCCAGACCCCTACCTTGTTGAATCTGTTGACTTCACCAGACTCACAAACCAGCTAACTTCTTGTTGTACTGGGTCAGCCATCATCATTCCATGCTGCCATCAGCTGCCTGATCACACATGCCAACATTGAACTCAACAACATCCCCTCAGAAGTCTTCTTTCAGACAGACCTGCCATAGGTTCCTGGGGGCCCAGCTCCTCTGCTGGACACAACAGACAGAGATGGCTCCCTCAGTGGCCCTTCACATGGAAGGACACCACTGAGAGAGCTCAGCAAGATGCAACCAGCCCCAACAGAAGCCACACCCAACAGGAAACTCCTCCAACTGATCAGCTCCTGGTTAATATAATCCTGGCCTCACCCACCACCCCAACCATGACCACCTGGGTGAGGGTGGAGTTACAGAGACACAGGTGGTCCAGGTTCTGCCTCTGGAACATGAAGCCAATAGGAAAACCAAAACATTCTGTTAGGTTGTGACTCATTCACAGGTCAACTCCAACTTGGGGCCTACAATTCAGGCCCCAGCACTTCACTTCTGTAGTAGCAAAACCAAAATATATTGTTTCTAGAAAAGACAATTTTTTCATCACATTTGCAGCAAAGAAACCTATTATGTATTATTAGTTTGTTGTAGCAATAACAAGTAACTTAAGTTAGCTGATGGAAGACTACACAGAGTGTATGAGAGTTATATTCTGTGCAATTATTTTATTGGGAAGACATGTGATATATAAATACTAGCTGAAAGCAAATTCTTCCTTTGAATGTCTGGATACGTTGTAAGGAAAGAACATGCCAGAGAACAGTCTGAAACCTTTTTTCAGTTCTATGCCTAGAAGATTACCAAAACAAAAATCAGTATCAAAACTCGTGATCAGAAGTTATCTAACAAAGGGCAAACAAAGTCAATACAGAAATTTTGCAAGTGCAATCAGTCACTTATAGTTACAGCATGACATAAAAGAAGCAGTAACCAAATCACAGTCTCATGACTCTTCAACTGAGGAGCACAGTACAGTGTGAAGGACAAAAAGCTATCAGTAATGAAACTCTCTGCCTTGTATTGCCAAATAAAATGCCTCCAAATCAGTTGATACTCACATCAGAAAGGAAAGAAAATAATCTGTGACTACCTAAAGACAAAATTTCCAACAGACAAAACATTAGAAAGCCATAAATGTTGGTCTTCAGAGCAAATCTCTCCTCTGAACCTCAGAATTAAATAATTCATTTACAAAAAGGCTTAAAAGTTGGGCTCTGTGGACTGCTGCTCAAATCATTTTTTCCCACTTCCATTTTCTAATATGAATAATTTTTTGTCCTTCAAAATCAAAATATTCTTGAAAATGAGTTAGGAGAATTGTCTAAAACGAAGTAATACAAATGAATGACTCCAGAAAGGCATTTACTTGTTTTGATACTGCCTCACGCATCTGCCTTGTGCTACTGTATATCAGTCCCCTGATGATTATAACAGTGTTTTGAAATATTTAAGAATATTTTATTAACTTAAACTGTTTGAAATAAATGCTTATGAGTGAACTGGAAAACTATACTCTTGGTATAACCTTGGCCTGGTATACTATATGCAGTGCTTCAAAAGTATGTGATAAGTGATAAAAGACTTAGCTAAGCTTTTATGACTTGGATTTCAGACAGGAGTCTCAAACACTAGATTAAGAAATTTCAATCTTACAACTACAACCAAAAAACCTACTAATGAGCCAGATCAGATATAGAGATAATATACTACTAATCTTTATTGTCAATTAATTATGTAATAAAAAAAAAATATCTAGGCTTAGCAGTGTAACATTATCTGATGCAATATTCTACAGAGAAAATAACTATGGAAAGGCAGTCACTACTTAGCACTTTTAATGTCCTGCCTGTGTCTTTTCCTTTTCTTTTACAAACTGTGTTGCATATATTATTGCAAATTTGTCATGTTTATTTACATAACAATATTACACCCCCCCCCCCAAAAAAAAAAACCAAACCCTTCCTCTTTGCTTATGAAGCAGCAAATACAGCTACTTCATTTTCTATGTATGAGCAGCAAAAATAACTTTAAAATATTATTCCTTGGTCTGGTAATATAACAAAAACAAATTCCAGGGCAGAAAATATAGGCTTTAATAGCTTCAGTGGTGTATGAAGTTACAGCAAAATTTTTAAAACCAGTTTTGGCTTTGGAAACACTAAAAAATATACGTCTTATTCCAGATGGTAGTAGTTATTTAAGACTTCAATGTGAAATATTGAAATAGGGGGAAGAAACCCAACTGGGTAAAGCAAATAGCCCAGAGGCAACACTAACAAAACTGAATTGGAAACCCAGACCAACCACGGACACCATCAGGTGACTTTGCTTCAGCTTGGTAATAGCTTTGTCATTGTAGTATTATATCAGAGCACCTAGTGGAAAAAGGAAATGCTGCTTTACAGTCAAATGACTGATAATCCATGCAGTTGAATCTTCTCTGAGGCTGATGAATTCAGAAACCAATGTCCACTGGTTTCAGATGGCATATGCCACCACACAAAAATCCTCCCAGCCTCTTTGGGGTTTCTATAAGGAGTTGCCTTATGGGGCTCTGAGGCAGCAGCAAGGCTGCCTCTGGGATGATATTGGAGGTACCACCTGCCACTAACAACGTGCAGTAATTTCTGCTATTCAAGGAAGGAGGAAAAACACTTCTCAGCAGTTAGCAAGATGAGAAAGACTCATGTCATGTTAGACTGAAGAAAATGTAGAGGCTATTGTCACCATCCTACAGTCAGAAAATGCTAGTCTTCTGCAGCATTTTCTTACTGACATTCTGGGTACCTGATGAAGCAGGAACCATGAGCAGCCTCAATGGGTTAAGCATAGACCCCTCCCTTTATAGGGACTGCTTGCAAACAGACCCCTGCTGTGCTTTACCTGAAACGCCTGCACCTTCAGTAGTCCTCCCTCCAAAGGCTGCTTAAGGGAATACAGATTTTATAAGAGCAGCCAAGAAGTACATGTCTAAGAAGAGCTTGTCAGAAACAGCTACACAGCAGGTAACAACTCTACTGTTCCCTGCATGTGTCTCCTCCCACTTGGGAAGCTCTGTCACTTGACCAAGCTACTCCTGGAGCCTGTCTACAGGCTCCTACCGCCCACATCATCTCCAATGGCAGCAGCACCTTCCCTTCCTTGGATTCCCTCCATCACTCCCAGCAGGAAGCATGAAAACATGAGCAAACCCCACAGATCAGGGCTTAAATTACACTTTTAAATGCATTAACATAGTTAAAAAAAGAGAGTAGTTGACATGATTTAGGTTTTTTTTCAAATACTAGGGTACAAGAATTTGCATCAATGTATACATACATGTACATTTCAGCGTATGTATGAATGGAAGAGAACTTTTAGGGCACTTAACGGGTTACCTCTGAACAGCCGATAGTAGCTCCCAGAATTTCCAAAATTCCATGCTCCTTGAAAGAAAGGATTATTTTTTCAAACTTCATTAGGGAAGGAATAAGCATGGTAGTTGGAACCTGGCTAAGATATTGTTGATCTGCTTAATATTCATTTCTTACTCATTTGCAAACCTGCTTCTACTTACTGCTTGAACATGAACATGCCATATACAGCCTCCAAGAAGAGTGCTTGGTACTGTGATTTGGCTATTTCTTTGTATTGCAAAGGCTTCATGTAGTAAGTTGTTAGATGTCAAGAAAAAAAGAGCTCTGCACATGTGTCTTATACTATCTGACCAGATATACCTCCTATTCTGCAATAGTGACTGATGTAAAAAGTCTACCGAACACTTTCACTGCAATCTATTAAAAAAATAACTTTATTCTGTGATAGGTAGGGGTAGATTATCTGCAAGGAAAAAGCAGCCCATTAACTTGAGCTGAGGAATTGACTCAGAGAGTATCATCTGGATGATGTGTCCTGTATTCTGCTAATGGTCTACTGTTTGTAAATATCCAGGAAAAAAATAGTCTTATCTAATAAAAGAAGCCAGTAAAACCTTCTAAAAAACTCACATTTATTGACACTAACTGCCTCTATCTCATCAAAGAAATGTTGCCAAGTTACACAACAGTCACTCAGAGTATGACAAACAAAAGAAAAACTGCTATATTTAGTATTATTTTGCTACTGTAGAAGAAGGTTTACAAAGACAAACTGGACATCTACTATAATATCTATGTCACTGTAATAACAAATAGTCTAAGGGGGAAAAATAGCCACTGGAATTTTGGGGAGCATCTCTGCAAGGAATCAGACAGTAGTTCTGCCCAGCTTCCGTTTCCCAACAGTCTCATATGGGATGTCCAACAATTCATACACAGAGCCTCAGGTAGAAATCACTGCATTAACTGACTCTACAACTATGACATCTGGCTACAACATCAGTTCACGTGGTGTAATGAAAAGCAATTATGTTAGAAGTGGTTAGGCCTTGTCCAAGATCGTATATGAATCAGCCCATGTTTCTTCTTTTCTACTCCAGTAGTTAACTGCAAGAGAGATAACCCAAGTGCATCAGATAGACAACAATGGCAACTCTGCAGTAACAAATCAGTGACATTTCTATCATGACATTTTGTAATTCTATTGCTTTTTTAATGCTATAAATCATATTTCACTAATAAGTGTCTCTTAACAGAATAACCTTTTTCTGTGGGTGTAAAATTAAAACTTGTGGTAGATACTGTATGGTGTATCTCTCTTATCTCTAACATGCATAGTTTGAAAGCTTCAAGTCATTTTTGGTCTTTTTACTCTTAAAGCACGAAAGTATTTTCAAGGTTAAAAATGACAAAGAAAGTTACTGCTATGCAAAACAATTTGCACTGTGACCTCTTACTTCGAAGTCACTCGAAACATTCACCTTTCAAATGACATTTTCCATATTCCAACAATCTAGAAACAGTTCAATAAATACAAGTCCACTTTCTGAAAAAAAGCATCTCGTCTTTTTTTTTTGTTTTGAATTCTTTATTCCTGCCTCCTGGACTAGCTGCTCTATTCTATCCCATTATACAATGTCTCCTCTACTTTTCAAGAATACCACAAAATGAGTACCTTTACGCTTTTGCTTTCAAAAGTATAAATGAATAAGTTAATGCAATTTTATCTGGGGAACAATAACTGATCATAATATTCATCTGTTATTCATAATAATATTTGTCTTTAAAGATAAAAGTTTAGTGCATGTTCATTTCAAACACAGTCTGCCAACTTGGCAAAGGCGTTGGCGGAATGTTTTCTGGTTAAGGGATCAGAAGCACAAAATATTTTTCCTCTTTCCTTTTAGTTGCAGAGAGTGATGTTGGAAGAAACAGGAAGACATCTATAAGAACAATTGTAACTCTCTTATGCAAATGTATATGGGGTGAATGCAGCTTCTTTGACTTTTTAGAGAGTCAAATTACAGGAACAGAGTTTGGAAGTTTGAGTATGACTTGCTAGTACATTGTTTTTGTACTGCTAGGCATTACAAACAGAAAAGAGATGGCAAAAGCCCTTAGAAAGGGTCTAGCTCAGCCAGTCTTTACAGATCGTGGTGTTATCTGCTGAGCTGTTGTTAGTCTTAGTCATAAAAGAATAGGGGGAAATTTGGTTACTGCCCAAGTCCTATACTGCACTTTGGACAAGGACGTAACTGTCATATACAAGACACTGATGCAAATTCTCAGCTGCAGCTGTTATCTGATGATCAGCATGTCTTGCTTTCTCCCTCTTGTTAGTCCACAAGGTTGTTAGTACATTGCAGGCAGCTGCACCTGGCTTCACTTTGAGCAACTTATGTTCAGCCCTAGCAATTTCTGACTCTTCCAGCAGCCCCTGTACAGACACACTTACTCCTACTGATGTCTACCTTTATGATGGACCAGATTCTTGAGAAAACTGCCAATCTCTTTTGCCCTGCAGTAAAAAATTCACTGGCAGTAAGAGCCCTCTTTCTCTGTTCACCTGAGTTTTAGTGCTTTTACCTGTAAGCAAACACCCTTGGCTTTGACTTGTCTTAATGTCCCCTAGGCTCTCAAAACACTTTGTAAACACTGAGAGGAGACTTTTAGTATGTGATCTATCACTTTTATATTTGTACAGCATATGGCACTGTTGGACTTACTTGACAATTAAAATTAGGTGCTCCCAAAATATACATGTCAAAAAATAATATGTTGTATCTAAACTCACCATTAATAAATGGAGATGCTTAGAGCTAGAGACTAGTCCCATATCACATAGCTATCAATTGGCCCTGGGAAAAGAATTCAAGTATTTCAAACATCAGTAAATTCTGAATACTGGTTATTCCTTCATAAGTTACTATCCAGTTTGGCAGTTTTTCTGGGTCTTTGACTGTATTTGTTCATTGATGGTTTTTGCTGGTCATTTGGCTGTATTCTTTTTTGACCTTAGTCTGTATTAAATACAGAAGAATTTTTTTCATAAGTATTTTTTAAATGAGACTGATTATTTAACTATGAACATACAAAAAGGACAGAAAACTTCATTACTATTCATAAAGCTTCTCTGGTTTTGCTATTTTTTTTTAAGGAAGCAGAAGTAAACCTCTGAAGCACTGTCATCTGTGTATTTTTACTTTGCATATATCATTATTACAGTATAGTCCTTCTAGGGCAAAATAGAAAATTCATCAAGGTAGTACAACTGCTGAATTCTTTACAAAAAGTAGATTTTATTTTAACATTTTTTTAGTAGAACAGTTAATTCTGTATCTGAAACTAGGACCACACACCTGAAGTGCTGAGGCCTGAGTTGAGGGCCCTGAGCTAGAGCTGACCTGTGAATGAGTCACAACCTAACAGAATGTTTTGGTTTTCCTATTGGCTTCATGTTCCAGAGGCAGAACCTGGACCACCTGTGTCTCTGTAGCTCCGCCCTCACCCAGGTGGTCATGGTTGGGGTGGTGGGTGAGGCCAGGATTATATTAACCAGGAGCTGATCAATTGGAGGAATTTCCTGTTGGGTGTGGCTTCTGTTGGGGCTGGTTGCATCTTGCTGACATCTCTCAGTGGTGTTCTTCTATGTGAAGGGCCACTGAGGGAGCCATCTCTCTCTGCTGTGTCCAGCAAGTGATGTTAGCACTCCACAGTGGGCAGTGGAGGAGCTGGGCCTCCAGGAACCTATGGCAGGTCTGTCTGAAAGAAGACTTCTGAGGGAACGTTGTTCAATGTTGGCCCGTGTGATCAGGCAACTGATGACAGAAATGATGATGGCTGAACCAGCACAACAATGCTAGAATTACATTTATCTTCAAATGATATTACAGGACTTCTGCCTTTGTACAGTAAAAACCTCATTAAAGATCCCTTCTCCATGGTTTGCCATTGCGTAACATGAAGCTAAAATTTCAGTGACGGAACTTGGGAGCATAAAAGTGGTCATTATTGACGTGAATCGGCAAAAATAACTTTTAGTTCTTTTGATTTTCCCACGGAGTCCAAAGGACAGTAAAATATGGATTTTCATTTACATACAGTTAGAAAGCAGTCCTCTTTATTTTATGCATCTAGTAACCATTTTCTTCTTTTTTCATTTGTTTAGGGTTTTTTTCCTGCTCCTATGTTCTTTTAAAAAAATAGAAACCACACATGGTTCTACATGATCAGTTGTTTAAGAGTTAAGTGGTAATTTTCCGCCATTCTAGATGTGAGTCTTATAGTGCTGTGTAGTTCTTGGCACTTTTCAGTAAAACACTTAGCTCTGATCAATTGGAAATTGCTCAGTTAGGTCCCAAAACACATTTCTCTGAGGAAAATGTGATTTAACAAAAAAAAGGAAAAAGATAAATGTTGAAAAACTGTTTAGCTGAGCCTGACATTTTACTTTTTAAATATTAATTATACTTTGGGCTTCTTCCTATTTACATACTTAAGTGCTTGCTCGGGACATAGATGGTACTATATTGTCTTCAGAAAGCCACAGAGCAGCTTTGTTAGATAAAACTCCTTGCAGCTGGTAATTTTTGGCAATTAATATTATTAATTCTTGTCACAAGGGGCCTGGGGAAGGCACTTTTAGGTTGTTACTTATCTCTCTAATACAAAGGAAAATGTCAGATGTGGTGGATCTGCTGAGAGGATCATTTCTGGGAGGAAAAGACGTGGTAAATGTTAAAATTACCATATTTATGGACATTGTAGAAAATGAAGGCCTGAATGAGCTGCTCATTTTATAGTGAGTGCTAAAGATTTTTTAAAACTTTCTGGACAGCCCAATATAACAGAAACTGTAACTATTCCTCTCAGAGATACTGCATTTGTAAAAATCTTGAAGTTTAATACTGTTTTGCTTACAGCAACTACTGTCTATGACTAGTGATGACAGAGGGAAGGAAGAGTCACTTTCTAGAAAAAAGCAAGTCTTTATAATTCGTAAATTCCTATTGTTCACTTTTGTACTGGGTTGGGAATACAGTGCTCACTTTCACTCTCATGTTCTCCTCTAAGGCTAAAATAAAAACGTTGAAAAATTTTGTGCAAACGTTTGTTTTAACTTTCTTATCTGTACACATCATGTGCATCTGGTTTACAACAGTCTAAACCCAAGCACCACAGAGCTGATCACACTCACTTCCCACAGCAGGACAGAGGAGAGAATAAGAAGAGCAAAAGAGAGAAAACTCATGAGTCTGGATTAAGACATTTTAATATGCAAAGGAAAGAGGAAAAAGAAAGAAAGAAAAATTAAACAAAAAACCCCGCAAAACAGTGATAAAAAGGTAGTTACTCACCACCTCCCACAATCAGATTGATGCACAACTTCTCTCCAAGCAATACCTACCTACACCAAAACTCCCCTTCCGTCCTTGCTGAGAATGATGTCATATGGTATGCAATATCCCTTTGGTTAGTTTGGGTCAGCTATCCCAGCTGTGTCCTCTCCCACCCTCTTGCCCCTCCTCTGACTGCTTGCTAGAGGGGCAGGGAGAGTGCTTTGACACTGTGCAAACTCTGCTCAGCAACAGCTAAAACATTGTGGTGTTACCAGCATTGTTTTGATCACAAATTCAAAACACAGCACCATATGAGCTACTCTGAAGAAAATTAAGTCCATCCTAGCCAGATCCTCATGAGCATCTGGACATCCTCAAATTCCAATAACGTGTTAAAATCTAAGTGATTTTCTTTCCTTCTAGTGCTGCTTAACCTAGAAGCACCACAGTAATGAACGTTGGCAACACTGTGGTATAGAGGGAGAAAGAGGAGGAAGACAGTACATAAACAGCCATACACATTCATGCATTTTTCACACTGCGGGTACAATTACAAAGTCAAGATCACTGTTTAGTTTATCTTCTCTGACTTTATCCTGAGTTGGTGGTGTATAATAGTAGTGTGCATTTTTCAGGTGAAGTAACAACTCCAACACAATCCTGCTATGGCCATATGGGTTTAGGGCCAGAGCTACAATATGTTTGTCCTCCACATGGTCACACAGATATGTACACTGGCTTCTTTAAGAGGTTAGACTGGGATGGAATTGTTTCTGTATTTCTGTTCTTACCTTTGTGATGAGCAACTAGACTTAATAGTTCTACAGTATAAGGTTTTACTTATTGAAGCCTAAAGCTCTGATATTCATTTTGCTGGCAGCCAAAAGTTAGGTCAGCTGTTGCTAAGATGCAGCAGTAACCTAAGACAAATGGGATGGACAGACACATGGTAGTAAAATGTGTCTGATATTCATTTTGCTGGCAGCCAAAAGTTAGGTCAGCTGTTGCTAAGATGCAGCAGTAACCTAAGACAAATGGGATGGACAGACACATGGTAGTAAAATGTGTCTGATATTCATTTTGCTGGCAGCCAAAAGTTAGGTCAGCTGTTGCTAAGATGCAGCAGTAACCTAAGACAAATGGGATGGACAGACACATGGTAGTAAAATGTGTTCTTTTCATTGGCATTTTGCTTTTGAAAATAACATAATTGAACTCATGCCAAAATTACCCCTATAAATTGTCACAACATGCCATTCTACTTGCCCTAAAATGATTTCTTTGGTGATTTTTGGAAAGGGAATGGTGGAAGATGTGCTAATAACTCAGCAAGCTTGGGCTTTGCTCCATCAGTCAGGGTATCACAGAAGCCTACAATGAAACTAGCTCAGGGCTGCCAGTAGGGAATGGACCACAGAAAAGGCTTGGAAGGTACTGTGATCAGCAGTCTTGGCTGACCCAGTGGGAACTGACCCAAAGACCAACAGTGCTAAAAGTCTGTGCTGGAGAGCCATGACACTGTACCTCAGGCTTTGTTCGCCATCTTTCCACTGAAGTTCAGACCTTGGTGAGGATCTAGAGCATGCCTCTAAGACTGTTATGTAGTATGAATGGAGCTGTGTGTTGCAGTAGCATTATAGTGTACAGTTGGCACACAGATGGTAGATTGCCAAAGCTGCAGCTTATGGCTACTTTAGTGCCCTAATGTATTTTATATTTTTTTCCTTCTATATGAAACTGTTGTAGATTAGATGTACATGATTAGAGGCTTTCAGATCTAGTCAGAAATTCAATTTTAAAGCTTTGAAAAAATGACTAAACAGAATCTTGACAGTTTGTTCTGTCTGACATGACTGCATCAAAGCAGTTCACGGTAGAGAATTTTAATCACTCATAGAACAGCTGAAGTGTGCTTCCTTCTCCTTCACTGATTGAGGTTTGGGCTGCTTTACAAAAGGAGCTTCAAAGTTACATTTCCACACATGTTACCTTGTTTGCTTACCTTGGTGTTACCAGGCCACATAATTTTGG
Source organism: Eurystomus gularis (assembly GCA_013400335.1). Classification (NCBI taxonomy): domain Eukaryota; kingdom Metazoa; phylum Chordata; class Aves; order Coraciiformes; family Coraciidae; genus Eurystomus; species Eurystomus gularis. The sequence continues at coordinate 13,925 of VZZY01003594.1, forward strand.
TTTGGGAGATTTTCAAACCACACTAAGCAAAACAAATGTTTGTTATTGCCAGGCTGCCTCTGTGCTTGTGCAGTTTAGCAGCCTGAATGTTAGCAATGTTACAATATCCAGACTTTATCAAATACTCCTGCATTGTCTTTACACAGTACACACAATAGTCACGGCTTATTTCCTAGGTCTAAATATTAGGTAGAAGCCTAACTGTAAATACCCTTTCTGTAAAAATGCTGTGCTGTTCATTTCTTCTTCCCATGTTAAATTGGATTGCACCAAATACCTGCCACTAGGAATTAAACACATGTATATCTCTGGAGGCAAGCTGAAGGTTCCTCCTCCTCCTGTAAGGCAAATGGCCTTTTAAAAAAATTCAAAACAAAACCAAACCTCAACATGTTCCTACTTTACTGTTTACTTTACTTCTTACTCGTTACTACAGTTGTTACAGAATTTTTTTTTTTTCCCACAGTAGGACACTTCAATTTCCATTTGAAATCTTCAGATTCCCTCTGGGGAACCCCTCTGGGGTTACTATTAGTAACATGGAAACATTTTCTGAAACGAGATATTCTTGAAAAAAAAAGACATCAGCCACAGGAACAAAAATGCTAACCTTTACATATGCATCTGACTCTTTACATGTTCATCTTGACATGCATCCTGGGATGCACATGTAAAGAGTCATACGTTTCAATACTGAACCTCTGAGATCTTAGACTGGAGGACCCAATATGAGAATCTGACACTTCTGCAGTTTGTGCTGTTGCCTTAGTTGTCAGCAGGACACAATAAGCCTCCTTCAGTCTATAGAGGTGGGATTTTTTTTTTTTCTTTTTAACTTCATGTTTTAAATATATTTTTCATTGAAATTGTGGGAGAGACTAAGCAGCAGCAATTTCTTAGTACAATGCCTGTGCAAATTTTGCCCAGATTAAGCAAATACCAGAGGAGAGGAAAGGAAGCAAATATCTTGCCACAGCGAGACAGTGGCACCGGCAAGCTCTGCTGTCAAGAACTGCACTTTTTTCCTCCATTTTCGAGGTTTTTGGAGGTGGACAGGGGCTCCCTGACCAAGGGAAGCCCGAGGCAGGGAGGAGAGACCCGGCAGCCTCGAGAGAGAGAGTCTGAGACGACCATGTGGCTGGGGGCGTTCCCGGGGAACCCGCGGCAGATTTAAACGCGGCGAACCCGGAAGCGACGCTCAGACCGCCACAGCGAGACAGCAGCGTGCTGCCAGCATGGCGTGTGGGGGAGGGGCNGTGCTGCCAGCATGGCGTGTGGGGGAGGGGCACAGG
>VZZY01003595.1:9094-19590 GCA_013400335.1 Eurystomus gularis
CCCCCCCCCCCCCCCCCCCCGAAGCAGGAATCACAGTCACAGCTGTGCTGCTGAGAAGGGACATCTTGAGGCCCTTGGGGCAAGGCTGTCCTCCCTTCCTAGGGAAGGAAATTTTCCTAGTATCCAACCTGAACCTCAGCCCCCAACGCAGGCTCTTGCCTTTTTCCTGTCACCTGCTGCTCCCGCGCAGGTAGAACAGTGTTTAACACACTGCTGCATGAATAAGCCCCTTCCCCTGCCCTTGCTTCTCTTGGGAGACAGAGTTAGTGAAGCTTGGCAGCTGCTCAACATGGCTCCCTGAGCCCAGCCAGGGAAGCCAGTGGTTCATGGAGGGCAATACTTACACCAAGGAAATGGGTCAACTTGTTGTTAATAAGCTCCTTCAGTTCTGATTTCTTTAACTTGTGCTTGTCTTCTTCCTTCCCTGAGTACTGGTGGAAGGCATCAATGATGGTGATCATGGCCTTCTCCAGCTCAGACATGGTCACAGTGTGGCCCTGAGGTCAGAGGGTGAGATGTGTGCATTAGCCTGGGCAAGCTCCAGCAATGCATTTAGCTTTGCAAGTGCAGCTGTCCTGCGGCTCCCCTGACACATCAGCAACACTGGGCCCTGCACTCAAAACATGCTGCTTGAAAGCGCTGCTAGGAGCTCTTGGTTCAGGTGGGAGGATGCTGAGAGACCTTGGCTCTGCCTCCAGGAGTTCTCAGGGAGAGGAGAGCAACAACGCAGAGTGCTACCGTGAGTTAACCTTAGCTGGCAACTAAACACCACACAGGCACTCACCCACTGCTCCTCCTTTCTCCCATGCTGTGGGAAAAGAATTAGGAGGAAAAAAAGGTGAAAACCCTGTGTATTGAGTTACGGACTGTTTAACAGAACAACTCAAAGAGAAGAAAAAAACAGTAGTATCAATAATACTAATGAAATTATATGTAAAACAACTGATATAAACTGTGAGGCACTACCCAGTACTTGACGTGCTGTCCCTGCTCCAGCCATACACTGAAGCTACATGCCAAAAATGAGCACTGCTTTCCAGGGCCAACCCTGCCCTTATATAGGCATGACATCAGTATGACATCATGACATGACATGAGTATGGTATTGAATATCCCATTGACTGGTTCTTTTTTTTTTTTCCCCCAGCTGTAGCCTCTCACAGCTGATTGTGAACATTAAGCCTATGCTGGCCAAACCCCACAGATAAATGTCTCCTGCCCTGTGGCCTGACTCCCATTTCACTGCCTGCCTGCACCAGGCTGAGCTAGACGCCAGCAGCACTGCCTGCTTCCTGTCAGCAAGGATGAGAAATATTTCAGCTCCACTTTGGCCTCTGCTGTAGTGGCAGAGCTCAGAGCTGAGAGCTGTGATGGTGCCCACCGCACCACCCCTCTCACAGCAACAGCCCACCTACTCCAGCAGCCAAGTGCCTGACCCAGCATTCCCCTGCCCTGCTGGTGTCAGGGCTGTGGCAGAGCAATGCAATGTGGCTGGGCACCCCGGGGACTCACTGGCTTCTTATGCCCGGGGGTGGAGAGCCCCAGGCCATGCCACAGTGCCTGCAATGCCAATGGCAGCTGGAGGCAGGGGCATCTAGTGCCAGGCTCTGGGCACACACTGCACAGCAATGCAAACAGGGATGCGTTGCCTCACTGTAAGACCACAGCCATGGACGTGGGAGCCCTTGAGGTGAAAACTGCATTTCTGAGAATAAAAACAACTGGGCAGTCAGCAGGAGAGCCAGCCTGGTGGCATCACTTATGCTGCTACTCTCGTCTATAGTAAAGGCAATGAATTTTGAGTCACAGCTGGACAGACATGGTCAGAGCTGTGCTGGGCGCCCCAACACTTGTCCCAAGACGCCCCACTGCCAGGACCAGGTGCATGAGACCCTTCTCTGTTGCCCTTTCCCAGGGTTGCAGCACGTTCTGAGGCAGAGGTTTTTCTTTGCAAGTGATGGGAACATCCATCATGGCTGCTTGTGCCTGGAGCCTCATGTCCCTTCACTGTGCACTTCTGCAATGGGTCTGGCTGTGTCTTCTCTGCCACCCCATCAGTCTGGGGGACTGGGACCCTTTGTGGGGGAATTGCTATTGTATCTTGTTGCGAATGATTGAAGGACGGAGCAGGCAGCAGCAGCAGCAGCTCCTCCATGACACCTGCCGGGGGTACAGTGCCAGGTTCTGGGGCGCGCCTTGCCGTACCCTAACAAAAAGCCCCATCAAGTGGCTTTGGGTTATAAAGGTGCTCTCAGGCTGTCACCCGGCCAGTGACTGTGACACCACTCTGTTGTCAGGGGGGATGGTGGGAACCTCCTGCCTGCTGCACGTGTTGTCCGTGTCACAGCCACACAGGTGGCATTGCTCAGAAGTTCTCTGCCAGCTCCAGCAGCCATCACAGGTATTAAATGCACTTTTATTTAAATTCAAGAGCTGGAAGCCTCCCTTTCCACCAGAGACTCCCTTGCAGGCTGCAGCAACAGACCTGACAGAGGTGATGCTTTGTCGGGGCTGGTGGGCAGCCTGGCAGGGAAGTGGGCTCTGGAGGGGAGCAGGTGACATGCAGCAAGAACAGCAAGCAGCATCTTTCGCCCAGACTGCTCCTGATGGCACAGTACAAGCGAGTGGTTGATGAACACAGAGAACATGCTGAAGAAAGCAGGTTTTTCACTGTGTTTCTTTGCCTAGCCACACTATTTCCAAGAATGAGATGGGATGAGCCAAAGTTTATGCCCTTTTCACTGCAGCACAGGATCAAGAATTGTTTTAAGTCTTAGGCCTTTGTTGAATTTCAGACTCAGTGCAACTTGAGGCAGGTCACTACTGTTTTGAAGACAGGTTAGCAATACACATGATAGAGAGGCCAGGGATGTCATTTTGTTATTCCAGTCAGCTCCTGTGGAGAAATGTGAGGAGTGTAAGAGCCTTATATTAATGCTTGTGGGTAGGATGTAGGGCTGGACTGCTTTAAAAATGTCCCTTTAAAGAGGCAAGTCTGGGTTGCTAGGCAAACACAGATGCTAGCAGTTCCGGTGTTCCCAAAAGCTACCGTGGATGTGATTACTGACACACATTACCTACCACATAACTTAGCAGTTTTTTTACATACCGATGGGAAGAAACCTATTCAGATTGGTCATTTCCTTACATCAGCTCTTGAAAGCTTTTTTAACAGCTTCAAGCACTGGTTTGGGGAAAAATAGTTTCCCTAGCATTACACATGAGTATGTTGACTATATATATAGACGTGACCACTGAAATTCTCACATTAATGGCATTGTGAACTGCAGCAGTTACCTGTGCTCTTGTTGGACTGGCAGAGATAGGAGGCATACTTTTAGGCGGTATTTCTAGCATGGGGATAGTTCACCAGCAACTTGCAATATTTTATTTTTTCCAAAGATATTGTGTTTACTTAAGAGCTGGCTATAAATGGGGCTCTCTGTCAGCAGGAAAGAAACACTATTTTTCTCCATTGATAGCCATTTGTTCTGGTAGATATTTTAGCTGAGTCATTAGCCAAAAAAATGCATCGAAGCACACCATTTCTAGTCAGAGACAAGGTCCTAGCTTGGCCTCATTCTTGAAAGTGGCCTTTTCTTAAAATGGAACAGAAAAAATAGCATTTGGCAGATCAAAACCTGAACAGTCTTGAAATCCTCTTTTCTACTTTTCTTACCATCCATTTCACCCCAAATCATTCTGACTTCTGTATTTTACAGGGAATAATCTAGAATGATCTGCTGCACTGGCTGATAGGGTGGGAAGTGCAGCAGGGTCTGGTGTGAACACCAGAAACCTTGGCCCTTTCATTTTTCTGTTAATGAGCAACTCCAGGTGGCTTCCTTGATCCTTGTCCAGGCTCATATCCTAGTAAACACTGTTCTGCCGGTGTGGGTCATCCCTGACCTGGCCTGTGAAAGTCCAGGAGGTCTCTGAGTGGATGTGAGGCTGAGAATTCTCTGCGCTTTAAGTGCTGCCTGAAGAACTTCCATTATTTTAAAATTAATGGTCCTGACCTTTGAACAGGAGAGTGTAACTTTGGGGCTCCTTTCCTTGGGGTCATCGCTTCCTTGCCAGAGCTTTGGGTTGATGTGTTTAAAGAAATGTGGGGTTTTACAGAGCCCAGGACCAAGCAAAACACTATTCATCCCTCTGCCTGTCTCCCTCTCCCCAGTAAAACACAATATGGGCTCTTCATAGCAAGCTCAGGAAGAAAAGCCAATCTATTCTATTTGTCTCTCTGGTGTGTGGCACCAGGCTCCGCCAGACCACAAGACAAAGGCCAGCAGTCATTGAACTAGGAGAAAAAAGTAATGAAAGCAGAGGAATTTGGGTGGGAGGGAGAAGAAGCTGCTTCTGCCTCCACAGGGCTGTGATTGCAGTCCCAGCACAGAGCACCATTTCAGAGAGCAGGTTCCCTGGCTCTGCACTGTGATCACTGTGTCCATTTCTGAACCCACAAACATGGCAACCAGAGATGAGCTAGGATCCTCGTGGGAAGCCTCAAATGATGCCTAGAGACAGAAACACCTGGACACATCTAGGAATTGAGCTCATGCTTGTTGAAGTTGTTGGAGGGAAATAAAGGGCCCGATTTAGTGCTCTGCATGTAAGTCCAGGGGGCCCAAGGGGTTGTGTCTGCCCTTCACCATCTCTGCCGGGACTGAGCAAATGTCACCTCTGCCTGTGGATGAAGAGAGACTGGGCAGGCTCCATGGGATGAGCAGTGGGTCTTTTTTGCCCCCACAGAACAGACTCAGAAAGTTCAAATGGTGCCTCCCTCTCAGGAACCACAGGCAAAGGTAGCTTTACAACCACTATGTCATAAATCTTGGGCTCTGGGCTCTAACTGCTATTTCCCCCAATCCCTTCATTTCCCCTTCTGTCTTCCTAGCATAACCATGCACTAGGGTTGCAGAGGAGCAGCTCTGAACCCTGCTGCTGGCTCATCAAGTGCTGTCATCTTGGTAGTTTTTGTGACCCCTTAAGAAAACATGGAATAGTGTTTTCTGCTGCCACTGCAACAAATTTTCTGCAGTTGAAAACACTGGGATGCTCTTACCTTATCTGAACGTGGCCTTTAATCTTAGGTCAGTTCCTGCCTGAATTCAGCTGAAACAACAAGAGACTACTCTTAAGTTCATTAAAAAGATGTGTGTTCTCCATCTAACAGCAGCCCCAATGAGAGAGGTGCCCCAGAGAGAGAGTGGAGCAAGGTGCTGAAGGCTCACACCCTTTGCTGTATGGAGCCAAGTTGCCTTAACAGGGACAGAGGAAACTATGGGAGCAGTTTCTCCCATCTTCTCTTCAGATGCTTCTGAAGCACCTGTATTTCTGCTTAAAATATTTCTGCTGAAACAGTGACAATTTCTGGTCTATCATCTCTCAAAGCAGAGGTGGCCATAATTAGACCATGTTTTGTAAAATCTCTTTAAATACAAACTAGATGATAGCCCATGGCTTTTAAATTACCTTTGCAGTTTTTATGCTAGGAGCATAATGAATAGTAGTTGGCTGAGAAGACCTTGTTGGCTGAGTCTTGTGTGCTGGACTGCAATAAAAGAGGAGAAGTGTTTGCTTTTATGAGCTGACAGCACCCCTTTCTAAGGGGAACACTTTCAGCTTCTAGTGTCTCCTTCAAGCAGAGCACCCACAAACAACAGGAACACAGTATTACCCTGTCAACTGTGGTCTAAACCTCAGACATATAAAAACTAATGTAAATATAATGCCTAAGTAACAGGAGTTCGGCAATTATTAAAAGTTTTGTAACTAAAACAGAATTTCTAAGGCAGGCAGGTTGTATAGAGACAGAAAAATAAAATAAAGTGGTTCATCTTCCATCACTACCTTGCTGCAAGAAATTGGAGATGCTGAAAGTAAAGCTCATCTCAGGTAGATTCATTATGTTATTTTTTTTTTAATTAAACCAAAAATAAACAACAGGCTATTAAGCCTCAAATACAACACCTGTATCAGTGAACATCTGAAGTTCCCTTTGTCCATTTAAACTGTGGAAGAGAAGCCATACGGCTCTCCCGGACCAGTGGTATGAGGCCCAAGTCAAAGAGGTTATCCTCATGCCATGACTCCTCCCAGGGAGGAGTCCAGCATTTTAAGTTGTTCAGACATAATTCCACTGTTCCTGAACACAGCCAGGGATGAATCTGTGTGTGACCTAAACCTAGTTTATAAAATAAATGCCAAATGCATTCTGTAATTCCCAAATAAAATTACTGTATACTCCCCAATTAATTGCTGAGGTTATGCTGGACATGAGTGAAGAGCTATTTGCTAGCAGAGGAGCATTTAAAACTCAACTTGTAGTGTGTGAATACTAAATAAGTATTAATTCACAGGCATGTTTCTGTCCTGAGGTGCTGCTGAGTGCCACACTGGGGAGCAGGACTTTTATCCCCAGATCCCTCATGCTCCCTGAGGCCCCTAGGGACTGCTGCGCCAGATGATTCACAGACACGGAGATGGCCCCTGCCACCAAGGCCTTAGCGTCAAGGTTGAATTTTGATCATGCGTATTTACAGCCATTAATTTGGGCTTTTCTACCTGAACTTTCCACTGGCTTATCTTGATCTGGTATTGCCCCTGCAGGAGTAGGGAAGCCAGGTCACTCAAAAAGGCAGCAGGAATAAATTTTATCACCACAATTATACAAGAAGTACACATTAAATTCCCTCCTAGCCCTTCCAACACAACAGCAGCAAGTAAAGCATCTCTGGATCACAGACATCCTTCCCAGGTCAAGATTTACAGCGTGAGTTATAAACAGTGCATTTCCTTGGAGGGACATGGATGGTAAACAACTAATGTCTACAGGAGGAAAGAAAAGAGGAATTAATCTGTGCTGAGGATGTGCACTCTAAATCCACGTCCCCGCAGCTCTGGGATGTGGCTGCAGGGCTCCAGCCTGTATTGGGAGGGTTTGCCAGCCAGATATATTTCTGTCCCACAAAATCCCATTTGCAGCCCAGCTCAGGCCTGCCTCCTGCAGCACAGTCCCCAACATCCCTGGGCTGCATGCTTCTGCCAGCAACACAACCCCAAGTGTCCATCTGTCCCCTGGCTCCTTGTGCACCTCCCCAGACTCCTGTTGGGTTTTTCTGGCTCATGACAGGGTGCTTGCCCTTTCCCAGCCACCCGTGTGCCCAAAACAGAGTCCCAGGCATAGAATCGCATAAAATTAAATAATTTAATAGAATGATACAGCAGCCAGGGTCAGCTCAAGCTGGGTGCCTCCAGAAAGGGACCTAAAACAAAGGAATCCCTGGGCATTTATACCCTTATACACTATGCATCCACCCTTTAATGTGATCTTCCCACACCTTCCATGTATCTCTTAACATCCATTAACAACGGAAACCACATGCCCAGGCTTTGAGGGTGCACAGAGGCAGGGACAGTCACTCTCTGGGTTGCGCTGTCACCCAAAGGGACAGGACAGCTGTTGGGGTCTGCAGGAGGACAGAACTCCTGGGGAAGTGAGTGCAGCCTCTGTGCCTGAGCAGACAACACAGAGATGGGTCCTGGCTGCTGGCAGGGGAATGACATTCCCATGACAGGAGGTGCCACAAGGAAGAGGACATAAGTGGGGACAGACACAAAGGCACACCCTCACACAGCCAGGGACAGCAACACCACGGCACACTCTGGGGTCAGGCATTGGAGCTAGTTGTGCAACTGGGGCTGCTGGCTCCCAGGGACATTACCCATGGCCACTCATGCAACGGCGGGTCTTCAGAAGGAACCACCACTGGTAGGCAGTGAAACATCATCACTACCTGCTCCATTTGGTGTATGTCCATCTTTATGAAATGAACAATTAAACTCAATGGCAATCATTTTCACTGTTAAGCAGATAATCTTTATTAGCGGCGCCACTGGGGATTTTCCGCCATAAGGGCTCCCTCGACCGATTCTCTTTGTTCTGCTTTTATTTACAAACAGCCCCGTTTTCCCCCTCCTGTGGGAATGTTCATAGAGGAAAATGGTCATATAATGAACCAGACACACGAAACAAGGGAGTAGGCACATAGCCCTGCAAAAGGGTCACCTTGAGGAGAGAAAAACAGGAAGAAAAGCGGTTGCTTCACCACGAACTGGGGAAGCAAGCCGAGAAGAGCTGGAGGAGTAGGAGAAACACCAGGAATTAGAAGAACCAATGAGAGCTAAAGCTGAACTGTATGCTTGCTTGGTGCTGAAAGACTTTAACCAATCTCAGAATGCGTGATTGCATGCAGGGAAAGAGAAATTGTACTTAAGGGGCAGTTTTAGACCAATAGAGTGGCTTCAGCTTGATTCATATTGAATTGTGTGGAGTCCAGTTTACTCTCCTTACCCGCCCATCTTTAAAAGTCGTTAACATAAGTCTGCCTATGATTGCAAGTCGTATTGCACGGTCTCTTGCTGCCATTTAGTGTCCTTTCTTAGCATTACAGTTCTTATAGGGGTCTCTCACTTTCTCCGGTGATCGTTCCGCAGTCTTCTTCACTTGTCCTTTGAGTGAACTCTTGCAGAGGTGTCCAGGTCCCTCGATGGTGGGGCGGTTGCACTGGTGCTCGTCTTGACAGTGGTCACTGCCTCGTGGCTCCAGGACTGCCTGGCAGTCTCCATGGTGGTGGTACAGCAGGGTTCAAAGACAAAAGAGTGAAAACTAATAACAATTTAACATGAAAACTGGATTTTAACAACAACAATTTAACATACACTTCTTTTAACCGTAACATATTTAACTTTAACCAATTCTGTAATGACATGTCTTCATTTGGCTCTGACTAATTAGAAAAACACAGCAATGGCCTGCAATAACATTTACAAGGACAATAAGCCCAAGTTAAAAGAATAATTGGAATTATACTTAAAAGAATGAGTGCCTCGAAGAAAAACACCACATATACATCCATATTAACCATAACCGATATTATGATTGACATGAGAGCTGGTGGTCATGCTGTTTTCTCTCGTCGGGGTCAGGGTCTGCATACGCAGTAAGAAAACAGATTTCCACGCCCCCAGCCCAGTGCACATGTTGGGTAAGGGGCTTCTGGGTATTGTAACAGATTGAGATTCATGGCAATTTTAAGAAAAGATGGCCTTTAGAGAAGGTCAGGAAAAGGTACTTAAACAATTCTCACTACTGATGTTTTAAGCTGACACACAGAACAACAGTTACAAATTGTGTGCTGGTTACCACATGCTGAATCAATTGTATAAAGCAAGAAATAATACCTAGCAAATGAAACCTCAGATGCAGTTAAGGCCTTTTAGGAAGAAAGCACTTCTAAGCAAATTGCAACTCATGGTTATTTTGCTAGAGCCTTTCCTCAGCATCTGTTGGTCTATAAGTTAAACATGAACTCCCTAATTCTAACATCCTGCTTCTAATAACATATTGATTAAAATAATTAACTAAAGGCTAAAAGGGTCCTGAGAAGCCTTTTTAATCAGAATGTACATAAATTAGCGGTTTCTTCTCAGACTTGGGCCTCTCTCATTTATGGAATATGGCCCTGAAATGTTGCAAACTTTTTATTACTTATTCTGTTTGACTTCCTGTTATCAGTGGTGTGCTGAAAAAGCATGACCAGCTGCATCAAGGCCTGTTCTAATAATTCCATCCTCACCTACGCAAGTAAAGAAACACTCAGGTCTTGATATGTAGCACGGCCTTAATCAATTATTATCAGGGAGTCAACCCTTTTATTCCTTTCATTTATCAGTCATGTACTTGTCTGGCAATGTCATGAGCTGCTGTTCTTGTATGTCACCTGCTCCCCTCCAGAGCCCACTTCCCTGCCAGGCTGCCCACCAGCCCCGACAAAGCATCACCTCTGTCAGGTCTGTTGCCGCAGCCTGCAAGGGAGTCTCTGGTGGAAAGGGAGGCTTCCAGCTCTTGAATTTAAATAAAAGTGCATTTAATACCTGTGATGGCTGCTGGGGCTGGCAGAGAACTTCTGAGCAATGCCACCTGTGTGCACCTGACAACACGTGCAGCAGGCAGGAGGTTCCCACCATCCCCCCTGACAACAGAGTGGTGTCACAGTCACTGGCCGGGTGACAGCCTGAGAGCACCTTTATAACCCAAAGCCACTTGATGGGGCTTTTTGTTAGGGTACGGCAAGGCGCGCCCCAGAACCTGGCACTGTACCCCCGGCAGGTGTCATGGAGGAGCTGCTGCTGCTGCTGCCTGCTCCGTCCTTCAATCATTCGCAACAAGATACAATAGCAANCCCCCCCGGCCCTCCCCCCCCCCCGCCACTGACACCGACCCCGAGGGGGAGGGACTTAAGGGCGGGGTTGTAGGCCCGGCTCGGCGGCCCCATTGGCTGCCGCCTGTGAGGTGATGTCGGCCCAGGGCGGTGCGGCCCCGGGCCCAGCCCCAGCCCGGCGTTGATGTGTACGGGGATGGCGATGGTGGCGGACGGAGGGTGGGTGGTGGTGCGGCGCGGCGGAGGGGAGCCGGCGGGACAGAGCGGGGG
>VZZY01003595.1:19857-34551 GCA_013400335.1 Eurystomus gularis
GGGCCCCTCTTCCTCCTGCCAGGTAGGCCTCGAGGGGGCGCCTTTTCTGAGACGGGTGAATGTGTCACGTTTGTCTTAATAGAAAAGCTGGTATGTCTGATCTTCCAGGTCTTCTCATCACATGCCACACTGTAAAGATGCGGCTGCCAGAAGGGTTTCGGAAAGAGATGGTGCGCTATCTTCGCTCTGTGCAGCTTCCGGATGGAGGCTGGGGCTTGTGAGTAGCAAAGATGCCTCTTTTAGTGATGGCACCTCCGAGGTCCCGCACTTGGAGCTGCTGCCAAATCTGCCCAAGCCTGGGGAGTGGGACTTGGCGACTATGATACCTCTGGGTGGCTGGACTTGCTTGTGTAGAGCTCCAGGTACACCTTTGTCACAGAGATGGCTGGAGCATCAAGTCTGGCTGCATCTCCTCTGTGGTGCTTGCTGTATCCCAGAGCACCATGGTAGTGGTACCATGCACTGGGTAATGCAAAGCAATGTTCCTCCCTGGGTCAGTTGGGTCTCCCCTTTTCCACAGTCACCCGTGGCATCCCACTTCATTGTGACAAAGACAGCCCTGTGCAGTGGGTTGTGTCTGGCTAATGCCAAAAGCTGGCTAATGGCTATGCTGTCTCTGTGTATGTGTGTGGCAGGCATGTGGAAGACAAATCGACAGTGTTTGGCACAGCACTCAACTACATAGCCCTGAGGATCCTGGGGCTTGGACCAGATGACCCTGATATAGTACGGGCTCGTATCAACCTGCACAGCAAAGGTCAGCTTCATTGTGTACACTGGTGAGAGAGATCTGGCTAGATCCAAGGACTGTGTGGAACATGGCAGGTTGCCAGGTAGTGGAGGAACTGTTTGTTGCTCTTGCTTGCCCTTGGTGGCACCTGCATTTTCAATTAATGATGGGAAATGTGTTGTGTTTTTGTACCATTGCCTGCTTGCTCTTTTTCAGGACATGGGTGGCATGAGTGGCATGCTCCCAAATATGGGGAGAAGTGGATCCTATGATGGGGAAGAAAGCAGGGAGCTGGCATGGTTGCCTTAACCCTGAAAGCTGATATCACTCTCTGCAGGAGGTGCTGTGGGAATCCCTTCCTGGGGGAAGTTTTGGCTGGCTGTCTTGAATGTTTACAGCTGGGAGGGGATGAACACGCTTCTCCCAGAGATGTGGTATGTGCCACCCTCAATGTAGAGGTAGGGGGTGTTGTCAGTCCTTCCAACCAGCCTTGACCAGGAGCTGTCCCGGGCACTGGTGTTTGCTGGAATAACTCCAGTTATAGCCTGGAACTTGGGCTGCTTAGGTGGCTTGTCATCTGGGAGACAGCAGCAAGGCCAGACAGTGGGTGGACAGGACTGCACACTGTGCTGAAAGGAGATGCCAGAGCTCAACCCTGTTAGCTTTACCCACAGGGTCTCTGATACATCCATGTGCTCCCTGGCTGCCACCCTGTATCTTGTGCTCTTGTGGCTAGCCAGAACTGCGCCCTAGCAGGACAGGGCAGCCACGTGTAAGGCTGCTATCTCTAACCCTCACTCACTCACTGCAATTATTCAGAGGGCCACTGGGTGTCAGAGAAGGAAAGTGTATGACATTTTCCCTGGGGGAAATCAGGGGCTGTAGAGTACCAAGGGCTGCTGGTGCTTTGTCATCAAATGCACTTACCCATAAGTTTGAAAGTCACAGGGGTAAGAGAGGGACCCCTGAACTGACTTCTCCTCCTCTCTGACCTTGGGAACCTCCCTGCCCTGTGTCAGCTGGGCCAGGAATGGTGTCTGCTGGCCCTGGTGTGGAGGGACCAGCCCTGTTGGGGAGGATCTGAGCTGGGCCAGGCTGTGTGGATATTCCCTTCCTTTCTTCTGCAGCTGTACCAGCAGCAACAAGCCTGGTTCAGAGGACAGGGAAAGACATGCCCTGCTTATCCCCCTGTCACACATTGTCTCTGTGCTGCCCTTGGCCCTCCTTGTTCCTTACAGTAGCACCTCTGCTGTAAACAGGCTTCTTCCTACCTGGTTTCCAGCCCACCCATCCCGGCTCTGGTGTCACTGCCGCCAGGTTTACCTCCCCATGAGCTACTGTTACGCCAAGCGTCTGTCAGCAGAAGAGGATGAGCTCATACGGAGCTTGCGGCAGGTAAGGAGTTGATGCAGGTGGGGCTCCCCAACAAGGATAGATGGCTCCCTGACCATCTGCTGCACCAGCTGTGCCCTTGTGAGCCAGCCTCTGGCTTGTGAAGTGACAGCTCTCATACCCACACAGTCTCTCTGTCCAGGCAGTGGAGCCAACTTCCAGCAGTAAGCTGCCTCTGGTTGCTTGATCACAGCTTGCCAGGCTGATGCCCTGTGTTATCTTGTGCCAGGAGCTGTATGTACAAGACTACGCCAGCATAGACTGGCCAGCCCAGAGGAACAATGTGGCTGCCTGTGATGTGTACACCCCGCACAGCTGGCTGCTGAGGGTTGCCTATGGTGAGTATGGTGTTGCCTGGGGCAGGAGGGCCCTTGCCATGTGAGCCAGTGGTGCTGGAGCTGAAGATGCCTTGTACCATGTAGACTCTTTAGGATCTACTGTCAGCTGCCAGTGTATGCCCTGGAGCTGGGATGAAGACATGGATTGTGTGATCCTTGGGCTTCTCCCTCCTTGAGAGAAGCAGGGCATTTTCCCAGTCCTTGGGCCACTTTGGGGCAGAGCAGTTTCCATGCTTTTCTCAACTGGTCATCATGTGAGCAGTGGTACAGGCCGCCACAGCAAGTGCATCTGGCCACCTGGGGTGGATTTTTCATTGCATGTCCCTTTTTTCTCCTGTAGCCATCATGAATATGTATGAAGCCCACCATAGCACTCACCTGCGGCAGCGAGCCATCGCAGAGCTATATGACCACGTCAAAGCTGATGACAGATTCACCAAGTGCATCAGCATTGGGCCGGTAGGACGCTTACTGTCAACCGTTTAAAAATCTTGCCCTTTGCTCTTAAGGGACCAGCCCTTTGCAATTGTGGCATGTAACCATAGTCACCAGGTCATGCCCAGCTCCTGCTGCTCCTAATGCTCCAGAGCTTAATGCTAGCAGAGCACAGAAGATGCAGAGGACATGGGGACTTCTGTGGCCCTGGTGAGGGGTACCTCTCCTTGTGGTCCAGGGAAATTATCTGAGGGCAAGCTCTGGAGTAATCTCATGGCGCCTGTCCCATGAACCCAGCTATGCTGAGTCATCCCACAGGTGGAACTGCCAGGATCAAGCCCAGGACCACCTCTAGATGGCTTTGTGCTGGGTGGGAGGGATATATGTCTCTGGGGCTGAAAGAAGCTGTATCCAGAGCACTGACACTGCTACTCTTGACAGATTTCCAAAACAATAAACATGCTAGTTCGCTGGTTCGTGGATGGGAAGAACTCCCCAGCTTTTCAGGAGCATGTTTCCAGGATCCCTGACTATCTCTGGTAAGGGCTGAGCATGGCCCACTTGGCACAGTGTAGGACTCTGATCCCAGTGGAGTGAGCATACCGTGGCTCACAACCTGCTTCCTGGCACTCTTGCTGTGCCTGCGCTGCAGCGCTGTGCTCTCTTCTTCCACAGGCTGGGCCTCGACGGCATGAAGATGCAGGTGGAGTGCTGTAGGAGTTCAGCTGTGACTGAGGGGGGACCCTGGTGTGCTGGGCCAGCCCATGGAATAATGGGATGGCTTGTTCACCCCAGGCCTGAGCTCCTGGCATCTTGCTTTTGGTGCCTGATAGCCTTTTCTGTCTCACTGCCACTTCCCCTGGCTGTGCCAGGAGTGAGTAGTGTCTGTCCTGCTTGTTTGCCTCTCTGTGGCTGCGAGCTGAGGGGGCAGCTCTAGGCCTCCATCCCCTTCATGCTCATGGGTCCTGGGAGAAGGGAAGGAGAAAGACAGGTCCCTGATACTTCATGTGGATTGACCTGTGCTTCTCTCATAGCTATTGTGTCCCTCTGCTCCATATCGCTTGCTACCTCTCCTGTCTTGGCTGTGCACAGAGCAGGCTGAAGCAGCCGTCTCATTTCCTATTCCCTTGCTGTCTCTGAGTTACTGCAGCTGTTTCCCTCTATGCCAGCATATCAGCTATGATGCTGGGTGACGTAAAATGGAGACTCAGAGTGGAGGGAGCTAGTAGGGTAATGCTGTCCCATAGACCCCACAGCTGGGTCAGGCTGCTGCCAGCACCTGCCCCTCACTATCTACCTTCTTTCTTCCAGGGCACAAATGGATCCCAGCTCTGGGACACTGCCTTTGCCATCCAAGCCTTCTTGGAGGTAATGCATCCCTCAGTGCATGCTGCCTACATGCCTACATGCTGCCTTGGGAAAATTGTCTCTCCTGGCACATCCCCAAATACCAGCATCTCTTACTGTGCATCCCCTCAGACCTCTGCTCTGCCAATTCTGGCACTGCATCACTCAGTCATGCAGACTGAGCCAGGCAAACACACATCTTCTCAGAGCCCATCTCAGCCATAGTAGGCAGGGTGCCCAGCACAGCAGGTACAGCCCATCTTTGCCAGCTGCTTTTGAAGCAGGAGGCCACAGCACAAGCTGAGTGGGTCAGGTTAGACTTCGCAGTTGCTGCAGTCTTGCAGTAAAACTCTGGCCCTTCCTCCTTGCTCTGCTTGGCCCCAGAGCATTGCCATTTGGCAAGGACAGTGTGTAGGTCTCCTGCATTTCTGCACTGGGGCAGAGACAGCTATGGTGTGCATGCTTTTGGGAGGGTGGCGTGATTGTCCTGGTAATCCCCTAACCTGGTCATGCAAATACTTGTCTCACTGATGCTGGCAACAGTTCTTGGTTCAGTTCTCACTGTAGAGGTTTGTAATAAACAAAGTACGAATGCAAACCTACCGAAAAGGCTATATAAAGGGCCAGCAGCCGCTGACTTAGATCAGCAGGTCAGCAAGGGCCCAGCATATCCTTTTCTTCTTGACGGGCACATTTGGTGGCCATAACTCCTTGCAGACTGCTGACTGGGCACCTCTGTTTCCAGGCAGAAGCACAGAAGATGCCTGAATTCACATCCTGCCTTCAAAATGCTTATGAGTTCCTCCGGTTCACCCAGGTGAGCAGAGCCCATTGGTGGTGTTTCTCACATGTTGACTATGCAAACTTGGCTGCTTCTCAGAGCCCTGTTGGATGTGTCTGTTGCCTTCTGAAGAGCTCTTCTAAAGGGCTGGACTAGTAAAATCCTAGGGACAGCGTCCTGTTTCTGCTCCGTGTTGCTGGGAGACATCTTTTCAGCTTGGATGAATGCCCAGGGATGTTTGAGTTGGCTGACTGGGCTAAGAGAGGCTGGAAAACTGAGAGCTTGGGGTTTCTTTGCCCTTCATCCTGTCTAGGGCCCACACATTTGAGGCACCCTTCTGAGAAACCCAGACTCCTTGGCTAGTGACTGCATGAGCTCAGTTCCTGCTGGACAGGCCAGTGGCTCAGGGTGGGGGAGTCACCATCACTAGCAGCTTGGTGCAGAAGCAGACATAGGTCTTGCGTACAGTACTGCCAATGGAAGCATTGAAAGCAAATGGCTTCCTGGCAGGAAAGCACCCAAAAAGGGGACTTCAGCAACACTTGCTGAAACCAGGCCAAAATGTGATTTCTCTTCAGCACTCCATGCTCCAGAGCTGACCTCTTTCCTTGTCTGCCTCCCTCACTAAAAGGCAGGTGGTGCCCAGTCCCACACGGTTCTGCATCTGTGATGGTTTCAGCCCGTGGTCCTGCAGCCAGGCAAGTCCAGTCTGCCTTCACTTGTTTCTTGTCTTCTGCAGATCCCAGAGAACCCACCCGACTACCAGAAATATTATCGCCATATGAACAAGGTACGATGGCTGGAACTGGTCTCTGAAGATGCATAACTTGGGCAGCAATTTGAGCAGAGGGGATGGGAATGAGGGGCAGCACCTCCGCCCTTACAAGAACGGAACAGGTCAGGGGAAGGTGCTGAGCCCTCCTGACCCCTTTCCAGGGTGGCTTTCCCTTCAGCACCCGAGACTGTGGCTGGATTGTGGCAGACTGTACAGCAGAAGGGCTGAAGTCAGTTATGCTGCTGCAGGAGAAGTGCCCCTTCATAGCCAAGCTTGTTCCCCCTGAGCGCCTCTTTGATGCTGTGAATGTGGTAAGTGCTGCAAAGATTAGGGCCAAGGGAAATCTGGGCAGCTAAACCAAGCTAACAGAGAAGTCAAGGCCTGATGAGTTCTTAGATCTGGTATTACTTAAGCTAGTACAAGGCCTGTGATTCGGTATGGCAACACCGTATTTAGTACGATACAGAGTGCTATGTCACAGACTATGTCACTACATATGTGATATAATGTAATGGTCCAGGTTGGGCCTGCCTGTAAATGTGATTTAGGACTCGGCTTATCTGCCAACTCCATGGACTTGTGCGTCTGAACTCATACCTGGCTTGGGGCCAGACTAGCGTGATACTGCCCAGTCCCAACCTTCTCCTTCCTTGTCTGGGCAGTTGCTGAGCATGAGGAACTCAGATGGAGGTTTTGCCACATATGAAACTAAGCGAGGAGGCCACTTACTGGAGCTGCTGAACCCCTCAGAGGTGTTTGGTAAGGGGAACTATGTGGGGCTGGTCATCCTGTCCACTGTGAAGGGACACAGTGGACTGGCCTCACCATGCTCCGTGGGTGCCTGGCTTTGCCTCAGGTCCCTTTGTGGGATAAGTGTGCCCTGGGTCCAAGGGGGAGCTTGGCAGCATGTGGCTCAGAGGCTCCCCAGTGGAGAGGCTGTTGCACTGATAACCTTCACCTGCTGGCAGGCGACATCATGATCGACTACACCTATGTGGAATGCACATCGGCTGTCATGCAGGCACTGAGACACTTCCATGATGAGTTCCCTAGGCACAGAGCCCCAGAGATCAGGTGAGGCTCTGAGATGAGAAGTGGGTAGGGGAGAAGACAGGCTGCAATATCCCATGCTGCCTGCCATGGCCTCTGTTGGCACAGCCCCTGCTGAGCCTTGCCAGGAGTCTTGCCTTGACCTCTGCATTGGTGTGGAGCAGCCCCTGTGGTGGCTCTTGATGTGTGCACAGCTGGGATGCTCGTGACTTCTGCAAACCAGAGCCCTCTGCAAGAGGCTGGGACCCAGCCTCTCTCAAGGAGCAGAGCGTAGGTTGTTTGGGATCAGGCTGGAGGAAATCTGTGGAGATCTGCCTGCCTCTTGACTTAGCAGTTGCCTTGATCCTCCAGCCGGTTGTAGGTTGGGTCCCCTGCTTGCATGCTGGCATGAGGCAGAAAAGCACTCAAGTGGTGCAGGATTTGACTCTTGAGATCCTGAACAACATGGCTGCCTGTCTGCATGCTCTTGCCTCTTGAGCCTTCTAATAATGGGACCCATCAAAGCCTCAGAGGAACTGATGGATGCCTCTGATGAAGCAGCCACTGAGTTTGAGCTGTTTCTGAAGCAGGTGTCTTTTTCCTGATCAGGGAGACTCTGCAGAAGGGCCTGGACTTCTGTCGCAAGAAGCAGCGAGATGATGGGTCATGGGAGGGGTAAGCAGTGTTCCTGGTGCCCAGTTTTTCCCTGATTGCTCCAGTGTGAGAGGGACTATGATAGCAAACATTCCTGGCTGGCAAGATCTGTGGGAAGGATAAGTAGGGGCTAATCCTCCTGTAGTTCCTGTGTTTTGCTCTCCTTTCCTCTCCCTCCAGCCCAGGCAGAGCAGGCACCTCATGCATTACACAAGACCTAGTCAACCTCTAGGGGCTAAGGTGGCTCCAGCTCCTCTGTTCTCAGAGTGTCTGCTGACACCTAAGTGATCAGGTGTTGGTGGCACCAGGCTTGGTTGCGCCATAGAAGGCAGGCTGCAGCTCTATGCCTGGCTCTGCTGTTGCTGTGAACGGGGCCGTGTTGCAGCCTGCCTCTACATGGGCCTTGCACTCCTGACAGTACTGCTCTCTCCTTCCTCCTAGGAGCTGGGGGGTTTGTTTCACCTATGGCACCTGGTTTGGTCTGGAGGCGTTTGCCAGTATGCAGCACACATACCGCAATGGGTGAGCAGGGGCTGTTTGGTTCCTCTGCCCCTACATACCTCTTGGGCCAGGGCAAGACGCTGTGGTGGGTCTGGGTGGATGCCGTGGCTGCGCATGGGCTCTCCTGCCACAGGTACAAATCCTGTGCCTGCAGTATGACCAGGGCACTTGCTGCCTGAGCCTCAAACTCTTGGAGCAGTCCTGGCCATTGGTAGGGCAGGACACAGCTCCTGTTTGCAGCTGGGAAACATGGGCATGCAAATGCTCCCTGCCCACAGCCCTGTCTGATTCTCTACCCCATCCTTGCAGGGCTGCATGTCAAGAGGTAGCCCAGGCCTGCAAGTTCCTCCTCTCCAAGCAGATGAAAGATGGCGGGTGGGGAGAGGACTTCGAGTCATGCGAGCGGCGCACATACGTGCAGAGTGCCACGTCACAGATCCACAACACATGTTGGGCCCTGCTGGGGCTTATGGCTGTCAGGTAGGAG
Source organism: Eurystomus gularis (assembly GCA_013400335.1). Classification (NCBI taxonomy): domain Eukaryota; kingdom Metazoa; phylum Chordata; class Aves; order Coraciiformes; family Coraciidae; genus Eurystomus; species Eurystomus gularis. Next base: position 28,327 of record VZZY01003595.1, read on the forward strand.
CAGCCTTTACCTCTTAAGGCACCACCTGGCTCTGAGTGCTCAGTGAGATGGGAAATGCAGGCTGGGCTGTGTGGCAGCCCTGGGCCTGGCTGGTGTGGACCATGCACCCAACTTTTTGTGACCTCATTGGTCACAAGCCTCCTGCAATGGAGGACTGGCCTGTGCAGTGCTCCACAGGCCAGTGAGGCTCATAATGCTGGATGAGGGGGAGCCAGTGCAAAGTAAAGGTCTGGATCACAACTGCAGGCATGGTAAAATGTTGCTGTATTCATAATCTCTGGTGTCCTAGGGTTCCTTCCCAAAGCACTCAGCATGCCTAGGACAAACTTGGGGCAGCCTGGAGGTGGTTGAGTTCCCTAAGCACATGGATGGGAGTTTGCAGACAGTTTGGATAAGAGTGTTCTCATCTCCCTTTGTGCTTTGCAGGTACCCTGACACTGGCGTGCTGGAAAGGGGCATCAAAGTGTTGATTGATAAGCAGCTGCCCAATGGGGACTGGCCTCAGGTACCTCTTCCCAATGGCCTTTGCAAGGGGTTCCCTGGTGTTGCAGATGTCCTGGTCGTTATGCAGCCACTGCAATGGTGTGCTTTCCCTTATCAGGAAGGGAAATAATGTGTGGTTTTTGGTGGGGGGGTTTCAAGGAGGCAGCGAGCTCAGCATTGCATCCTGGACACACTGTGGTCCCTTGTCACCAATACAACTTTGCTCTCTGTCTCTCTCTCAGGAGAATATTGCTGGGGTATTCAACAAGTCGTGTGCCATCAGTTACACTGCATACCGCAATGTCTTCCCCATCTGGACGCTAGGGCGTTTCTGCCAGCTGCATCCCAACAGCCCTCTTGCTGGGCATCTGCAATCTGGATCCTTGTCTGGGGTGGGGAAGACCATGCAGGAGTCCTTCTCTGCCTGAACCCAGGCCATTGCAGATACCATGGCCTCTGACTTGTCCTAGATAGTGGCTGCTGCATGGGGCCACAGGGATGTTTGCTGCATAGGATATCTCAGAGCTGATCTTAACATATGGACCACAGGGGTGTTTGCTGCATAGGATATCTCAGTGCTGATCTTAACACATGTACTGCTGCCTCTGCCGTGGAGGAGTGCTGCTGTGGTGCTGCAGAGTCTCTCCTTTCTGTTAGACCACTTCTAAAAAGCCACTTTTAAAGGTTTTTTTCCAGGTGTATCCTCCCTCACAGGATGGGGAGTGAAGTGCCTTTTCAGACCAGTTTGGTGTCTGAGAAGAGAAAGCTGCCAAGCTGTGTTGCATTATACATCTAGACAGACTCTCTCACTCTAGGTAGAGCAAGGCTGCCTTCATCTTCCCCTCGTGCTGTCCAGGTTGGCTGTCTGCAGCAAGAGTGCAGTATTTGGGGCCTCCCCTGTGATGCCATCGTGATGGGATGCACTGTACAATCCCTGCTGACCTGGCCTTTGTGCTGTGGGTGCCAATGACTGCCTTTGAAGTGCTCTCTGCTTTGGAGCCTGTGCTAGGAAGGGAAGGGCACCTGTCCTCCCTCAGACAGACAGGAAAGAGGAGTGCTTCACTCAGTTTTCTTACCGTTCTGTCCCCCAGCTGGTGGCACATGGCTTCCCAGAACCTCGCAGGTGAAGTCACTGGCATCATTCCCACTTTGGAAATGGGGAAACTGAAGCAGAAAGCACTGAGGTGGTGAGTGTCAGGGTCCCTGGGCTCCAGCCTTCCCCCAGCGCAGCAGGTGCCAGTGTGTTCAGGCTACAGTGCAGTTGGTAATTCAGATTTCATTGTCAGATATAGAAGTCGCATTGACTGACAGGTCAATAAATTGCTAATGGCGTTGCAAGTGGAACTTAACTATGTGTTGGTCTCCTTATGGTCTGCCCCAGTGTGTGTCCCAAGCAGAGGAGAGCTTGTACAGCAGCATCCGGTAACCTGGCTTGGGTCACCTGTCCCCAGTGGTATGGGCACCATCTTCACCAACAAGCAAGCTGTGCTTGGAGCCTGTGCCTGCTTCACTGTCCTCCAATGCCTTTCACCCCAGAAAAATATAAGCAAGCAAGCAGCTGATATAAAGGGAATGATCACTTCCCTCCAGTTGCTGCTTACACTCATGTGAATAAAGCCCACTGTGTGGTTGGCTGCACTCCTTTGGAATTGTTGCCCACCAGGACCCCCAGTCCATTTTCGCAAAGCTGTTCCCCAGCCAGCTGGCCAGCCAGTTCGCTTGCCTGTGCCACTGAGTGGGGGGTTATTTGATCCTAGGAGCAAAATAATTCTATTTGCCTGAGTCTAACTTAATAAAAGAACCATAGACCTTCCTGTTCAACTGATTTCTCCAGCCTCTGAGAAGGGGCTCCACTCTAGCCTCTACTTGCCTAGACTGGTAGGGTCTGCAGGCTTGCTGAGTATGCGCTCCATCCCCTTGCCCAGGTTGTTAGCTAGAAAAGCTTATTTAAGCAAAGTCAACTTGGGCTGTTTTGACAGCCCTGTTTGCTTTTTCCAAATTCTGGACATCTTTACACCCGTCTGTGATACTATTCTGCATTTAAAGCACCTCTATATTCTCCTTTACAAGCAGGAAGAGAGTTTTGTTGTTGTTTTGATTTTACATCATTGTAGGGAAACTTGACAAAATCAGTGTCCTTTCAACATATTATTGTAAGTTGGTTTTTTTTTTCTTTTATTGTATACAATTTTTGATACCTAATACCCCAAGCAACATGGTGTCCCTAGGAGTAATGCAGAGAAGCTGTTATATGACTAAAATCCCATTTTCATTATAAACATTTTGGTTAGTAAAGGGCCAAAGATCCATGATGTTAGATACCATTTATGCCCTATGTGGATTCTTTTGTTTCCATCTTTCCACAAGATCAGGAGCAGGGAGTGAGGGTTACAAGTTTTCTTCTAGCAGAAACTGAACTGATTCAAGTGTCATGTGGTCGTGTGTCTTGAGAGGATGTGGCTGTTTGGATTTCCACCTATGTTTTAGCTTGAGAACATATTTTCCTTTAACCAAACTAAACCAGGGTTGCCTTGCAAATTTTATAACCATAAACTGCTGAATGTAATTTTATTTTTTGTCCTCCTTTGGGATTCCAGGAACTCTTCACTTTTCCTTGAGTTTCAGAGCAGGAAAATGTTTCCTATGCTTTGCAATGGGAGGGTCATGGTGAGTAGCATTGTCACATAAAGCAGAGATGCTGGGCAGCAAATAGGTCTTCTCCAAAGGTAGCAGAAACCTGTTAGCTTGGGGTTTCAGGCTGAACTTTTTTTTTGTCTTGTTTCTGAGTGAGAGGCAGAAAGGGGGATGACAGAATCATAAAATATCTGAAGTTGGAAGGGGCCCATAAGGATCATTGAGTCCACCTCTCTGCTCTTCACAGGACTACCTAAAATTACACCATATGACTAAGAGCATCATCCAGACACTCTTCGAACTTGACCAGATCTTCCAGTACCCTGGGATGAGTCCCACTGGGTCCCATAGACTTAGGTGCACCCAGCTGGAGCAGCAAGTCTCCAACACATTTAGAATCACCTGGGATAATAACCCCCAAGTCACAGTCTTCCAACACCAGGGGTCCAGGGCCCATCATTGTTGTTACAGACAGAGGCAAAGAAGGCTTTAAAGATCTCCGCTTTGTTTACATCTCTATTTGTGAGGTGACTGACCTCATCAAGCAATGTTACAATGTTAGGGATGAGGACAGTCATTTGGGATCCAGAAGACATGATGTCAAACCCTCTCCCCAGGAGCTCTAGCTGACCATGCTGAACTGCTTTCCTTGGACAGATCTCAAAAGACCCAGAAGTGCCTAATTTTCATGGGTTTCACAAGTCATGGGGTTACTAAAATACCTGCGGGGGTTTGGAGTAGTTTCTGCTCCGCACTTGTAAGTAGAATTTAACAGCACCTTCTTATCCCCCGATTTTCTCAACAGACAAGAGAGACAGGCCAAAAAACTCACTGTGACAATCCAGATGTTTGATTAAGTAATACTTCTCTCATCATGGTACTTTAATAGCACTTTTTTTCATATTGTCATCTCTTTTTTTTTTTTTGCATGTGGAGTTTGCAGTTTTCTCTGTTCATAGGGCTGCTCTACTTGTCCTTGAACCAATTAAAAAATAGTCCTCATCTGTTTAAAAAAAGAGACTGGTTTTTCAAAACTTAGGAAGCTGGACTTGTTGCTTCTTCAGGACAGTGGCATTTAGCTTTTCTGGCAATGTGACCATATGATGGCCAAATACCAACTTTTTTTTGCTCTAAACCAAATTTGGTTTCTATGTTGAGTAGAAGACTGTAATTATGATTCCTAAACAGAGTGTGAAAGCTGTTTCCTACGCATGACATAAAGGGGTTTCCCTTGCATTGCCATGGATGCTTGGGGTCCTGAAGCTGCTCCTGGGTTTGCTTTCAGCACCCCCAGATGACCTGGGTGTGTCCGGGGTCGAGGGCCAGGCCAACATGAGCGGTGCTGGGAGCTGGGGTTTGCACAGAGCCAGAGGTGCTTGCAGATGACAGCCTGCCAGCCAGCCCAAGCCTAAGCAGGCATCACTGCCCCTTGGGTAGGCGCTGAGGCTTTTTGTTTGTGCTTGGATGCACCTCAAGCCCTCCATGTGCTTTTCTGCACACCCGTGGGCTCTGCCTGTGTCTTGCAGCATGCCACCAAGACTTCTCTGTAGCCTTCTCCCATACTGAAGTTTTCCTGGTGATTTTTTGTGTGTGCTTTGGAGTTACCCGTCTTCCTCTTCGGGTGCCCCAGGGAGTCCTCTGTGCCATCAGCCCCCGACGTTTTTTCTTTACCCCATCCAAGAACTCTCCACTTGTTCTCTTGTCCCCATAACGATGCAGTTCCGTCCTTTCCTTTCATTGCACCCAGGGCCCTCCTTTCAGCTTTTGGCAGGTGCTGGGACATGCCTGGTGTCCCGATAACCCCATCTATCCCCGAAGGGGATGCCGACCATGGCCCCACCGTTCGTGGGGGGCTCCAGCTGCGGGGGGTGGCCAGTGAGGTTGATAGCGACGGCCCCCTGATGCAGCGGGGCTGCATGGTCGGGAGCGGCTGTAGGCTGTGGCACTGCTGGCGGGGCTACCGAGGACGGCCATGGAGGGGCCAGTCTCGGGTAAAGGAGCGGTCGCCGGGGCTGAGGCTGCACCAAGGGCGAGCAGGGCCTGGCATCTCTAGGCAGTCCCAGGCACGGGAACACGGTAGGGAGAGCGGGGGAGCCCGGATGCTCGCCGGGGAGCTCCGGGTCAGAGGCCGGGGCCACGCGGTATAACACCAGGTGCCCGCGCAGCCGCGAGCAGGTGTGCAGCAGGCGCGGAGGACAGTGTCCTCGCGGGGTCAGGCAGCGGGAAGGAGTGCCCCGTGGCATGCCGGGAGCTGCAGTCTGGGGTTACAGCCGGCCATGTTGCCCAAGGGGGCATGCCGGGATATGTAGTCTGTGGGGTGCTCTAGGCCTTCTCCCCCTCACTTGTTTTTACCGCTTCCCTGTACCTGGCTCCTCCTTATTCTTGTGCCCTGCTCCATGTCTGACTTTTCTTTGCTCCACCTGTCTGGCCTGCTGCCCATCGCTGTTTTTTTCTGCACTTATTCAGCCAGCTCGCCTTTTTTCCTCTCACTGTGCCTCTGTCCTGGCTCCCAACCCTTTTTGCTCTTCCTCGTTTCCATCCTGCAGTCTGCTGCAGTTTTGTCCTTCTCCATCTCTTTGTGCCAGTCTGCATGCCTGAGAACTTGGGGATGGCAGCAACATCCTAGTCAGCAGATGTACCCCCCTCAGCTCTCTGGAAGCTAACTTGAGAAACTAGTGCTATGTTTGTGTAGGGTGGTTGGCAGAGGGAGGAGGGTTTTCAGGCTTGGGCAGGCAGGGGTTTCAAAGTCAGGGCTACGGAGATGTCTGTTCAGGATCAGTCAGGTTTGAGCAGAGAGGGGATACGTAGTCATCTCCACATGAGGTGGAAATGAGGTGGATATGAGGCTCTCGCAAGCTCCAAAAGTGATGTGTTTGGGACCAGCACCAAACACTTGTGTTCATTTCAAGCCTCCCCTGAGAGCCTGTTCGCAGCCACAAGCAACTTGCAGTGCACCTGTTGGGAACGGAGATTTATGTCTCATTGCGACAGTGAATTCCTTTCCCAGAAATGCTTTGTGTTTCCCATACGTCTTTGCAACTGCCAAAACGGCCGAGAATTGCCTAAATTCTTCTGGAAACTAAAAATAACGGAGAGTATAAAAGGAAG
>VZZY01003596.1:0-52861 GCA_013400335.1 Eurystomus gularis
GGATCTAGACAAGCTGGATTGATAGATCAAGACCAGTGGTATGAAGTTCAACAAGGCCAAGTACTGGGTCCTGTACTTGGGCCACAGCAACCCCGTGCAGTGCTTGGTCAAGAGTTACTGGAAAGCTTCCTGGTGAAAAAGGGCCTGGAGGTGTTGGTCGACCACCGGCTGAACATGAGCCAACAGTGTGCCCCAGTAGCCAAGTAGGCCAATGGTGTTCTAGGTTTCATCATAAATAATGTGTCTAGCAGGACTAGGGAAGTGATTGTTCATCCTGGTGAGGCTGCAGCTTGAATACTGTGTTCAGTTTTGGGCCACTTGCTACAAGAAGGGCATTGAGGTGCTGGAGTATGTCAAAAAAGGGCAACAAATCTGGTGGGGGGTCAGGAGCATAAGTCGTATGAGGAGCTGCCTGAGGGAACTGGAGTTGTTTAGCCTGGAGAAAAGGAGGCTTCAGGAAGACCTTCTTGCTCTCTACGACTCCCTGAAAGAAGGTTGTAGTGAGGTGGGGGTTGGTCTTTTCTCCCAAGTAATAGGAGGAAATGGCCTCAAGTTGCACCAGGGGAGGTTTGGGTCGAATATCAGGAAAAATTTCTTCACTCAAAGGACTGTAAAGAACTGGAACAGGCTGCCCAGAGAAGTGGTGGAGTCATCATCTGTGGAGGTATGTAGAAGACGTAGAGATATAATGTTGAGGAAGATAGTTTAGTGGTGACCTGGCAGTGATGGGTTAACGATTGGACTTGATGATCTTGAAGGTCTCTTCCAAATAAAATGATTCTATGATTTTAGTGCACGTAGTTCTATACGTAGGCTTGTATTTTGGTCTCCTTCATTTTAAACCTCCATTTGTTAGCATTTTACTTCGCTTCATTGCCACCTTCTCATCTCCTGAGAACATTCAGCATCACACTTTTGGTGGGACTACAGGCAAGCCAGAGAAAGGAAGGGATGCTACTCCCCAGCCCAGTTTGCTTGGTTCTCAGTTGTCTTTGGTTTTTCCAGCCGGACAGCCATCTGCCCAGACAGGAGTTAATTTGCTGGGATCTAAATGTAGAAAGTAACCATTATTATTTTCAGAGTTCTATTTAGAAACTGCAACTACAATGATAAGGGAGCATTTCCCCAAACTGGGCAATGTTACAGATCTTTTCTTTTGAGCAGATGGGCTGCAAAACAGCAGACTTTGCACAGACCAGCTGCAGGCTTTCAAAACGAATACAAGCTGCGGATAGCAGTCTAGACAGCCACAACAGCTAGAAAACACATTTCCATAATATAATAGCCTGTTGTAGAAATGAAGCTTGCTCCTTGCAGTTCCTGCTAAAATTTATGTTCTTATTAATAGAGCTAGATTGTCATATACTTACATATACTCTGCCAGCCTGTGCTAGTTAACACAAAATAGATGTAAAATGCTACCAAGGTAACTATCTAGGAATCAAATATCAGAAAAACGATTATTTATGTATTTATTTGCTTGTTTGTTTATACACAGGAAGCTGTAGTTTTCTCAAAATCAAACTGCTAATGAGGAAAAAGTCTAATAAAAACCCAAATGTCATATAGCGATCAGTTAAACCCCAGCACGTTTCATGTTTTTTAACTGGTGCAAAATATTATAACTTTGGAATACCAGAACTTTTGAGACTGTATTTTCTTATCAGTACTCTGCCTTATGAAAACTGTGAGTCACTTGCAGTTTTGGGATTTTTTCAGACTTTTTAAATTGTTTTCTTTTATCCCATGTGGCCAGCAGAATTTCTGTATCTCTCAAGAGCACTCTGTAGATCTCCCTCTGATAGAAATACAGCTTCAATACCATTTCATGAGAAGTACAACTCTGGATGTATTAGAGAAAATGAAAACTAAGGATATCGGAAACATCAGTAGAGGTGTTTGTTTTAGCAGTGTGATACTCAAAATGTACCTTGGACCTTCAAGTTTTGGAGTCTCTGAATTTCATTGCATTCTTGCTATAGCAGCCTGATTTAGTTGATTTTTTTCACGCTCTGTAAATCTCTCATTATGTGTAATTCATAGCTAAAGGGAGAACTTACAAGGAGTTTGTAACTCTCTTACAAGTGATTTTTTTTTTTTATTCAGAGAAGTCAACAGAGATAACTCCTGTCCTGAATATTCTCCAGGTCTTCCAGTGGCTGAAAGAAATCATGCCATAAGTTAAAGTGTAGGAACATGGTTCCTATTTTCCCTACCTCTAGATGTATTCAGGTAGCACCTTAACTCCTGGTTTTGATGGCATTTCAGTTAGTTAATTAAGAAATGCAGAATAACTGAATCATAACTTCCACATACTCCACGTTTCTTGCGTGTAGAAACTTCTCTCACAGCTTCTTGTGCCTTTGATTTTGTGCAGTGTGCTGGCTGTGTCACGTGGCTCCAAGTCATGCAGAGATTTTGGTGTGCCTGGCATGAGGTCAAGCATTTTGGCTGGCACTCTGCACCACCTCACCCTCTGTGCTCTGTGTCTTCTCATCTCTGAGAGAGTTACCAGAGTGGTTTAGACCAAAGCGTGCGTGTATTCTCTAGCTTTGCTTTAAGCTAAAAAGGTACTTGTGTGTACTAGACATAGCACTTGTTAATACAATTGATCTCTAGTCCAAAGTCTCTGAAATAAATTAAAAATCCAAGGCTTTGAATCAAACCCTTAGCTACTGTTTTCAAATTTCAGAGAGTTAGCCATTAATCTTAAGAGACAAGAGTTGAAAAGGCGTGCATATTTATTTAGTGATAATGTATTTTTGCAATAATGAACCAGTTAATTTAGCTTTTTGGCCCAGTTTTCAGATAGGTTTCAGCCGGTTGTCCTAGGATATTCCATATTAAAGAACATACCATATATTTTTGTCCATTAAATCAAAAAAGGGCGATGATAAGCAAAAAATATTCTTGAAGTAGTGTCATCACTAGAGTCTAGATTTCCTCCAGGTCTTATGGTACTGAGACTTAGGATATTTACAAAGTGGATTATACAAAAATATTCAAGCTTTTTCTCCCGATGTCTTCAAACTAGAAGAGATAAAATACTGCTGAGAAAAATACAGTATGAAGCACTGTTTGAATAATGCCAGACGAGAACGTTATTGTAGGGCAATCAAAAAGACTTTGCAATTTTGTAAAAAGAAGATAAAGAAATGTGACCAAAGCCTCCTCAAAGTGAATTTTAAAAGCTCAAAAAGTCCCCTGTCATAAAGCAGAAATTTGTAAGTAATTCAGTCTTTTGTTCTCCTTTGTTCAGTAAGTGATAGCTCTAAACAATTTCAGTTTTATGATTTTCTTCCCTAGTGTCTTTTTATTTTTGTGCATATAAGTTTGAACAGATATGTGACTAACTCCATGGCTAACACATGGGAAAAAAAAAAAAGTATCCTGATTAATAAAAACAGGAACAGAAAAGTTCTAGTCTCCTAAGGAAAGTAACTGCTAGAAAATCACACAAACAGCTTTACATGTATGGTAGTGTCCTGTCAACATAAATTAACAGTACTTCAGATTTCTTCACACTTTTTATTTTTTTTACTTGCAGATGTTCTTCTATTCAGGCTAATCTAAAAATCATTCACTGTATGAACTTCACATTATTTTTATTAATCTTTCCTGTAATAAAGCAAACACAGTCATCTGGTACTTCCTAGTTACATAACCAGGGATGAAGAGTTAGTTAAGATATAAGCACTTGCTATCATTCAGATCCGTATACACAAATCTAATAACACAATGTCATTAAATATGCTCCTGCAATGTTCTTGAGCATCAGTCACAGAAAAAAAGGAGGGACATACCACTTACTTTAAAGAATTAATATAAATCAGTCAATGAGAAGATTCCAGATGGAAACCATTACACAATCCCTGCCCCTTCCCTCTCTCTTCTCTGTTTTTTTGCACACCCAAAAGGAGGAAACTGTCACAAAGAGGAAGTTTCTTGCTTATTTGGAAGCTTGTTGAAGTCAATGGAGAGACTCTGCTGTGCCTCAGTGAATCAGCTGCTTACATGCTATGAGACTGATGTCTGACTTTCAAGAGCTTGCATCAATGTACCTGTGAGGAAGGAAAAATTATTGTTAAAGAAAGGAGAATGAAAATCCGAACTGTGAATTTCCTACCTCCAATGTGGAAATTTCAAAGTGTGACTTGAACTTTATCATTCTCTCAGTTGGGTATATAACGACACTGTTTTCCTTTTCCCATTTTAGATGAAACATTTAGTGAAAGAAAAGAGGCAGCAGGATTCAGGGAAAATAGGATTTTTTTCCTATTCTAATCTGAGCTTCTTTGCTAAAAACAAAGGAATAGGCACAGCTGGCTCTCCAGGGAGGGTTTAAATGCCTTTGTTTCAAGTAATTCTGTATTTAAGTATCCCATAGACGCCTTGTATTATCAAAGCATGGAAAAATGCCTAGGAGTTGTGTGACAAATGCAGTTAACCTGCCTAAAGTGAATTATTCCTAAAACTCAGCATAGTAATAAATGCTTTTTCAGTTGCCTTGTTTCCTAACAGATGTTGTTGTTTGCATTGTGTGTTTGACTCTACTTACTTTAATTAGGCGTAACTCTCCATCTGAGTCCCCCAGGTCAGTGTTTTATATCTAATTTTTTTTTCTGTCATATTGTTGGTTTTCAGCCACTGATGTACCACAGCCAGTTTATTTATATGCAATGCTCATTTGCCATAAGCCAGCAATTCAGTTTCATTAACGAACCTTAACCCAGGCAAACTAACAGCTGTGGCACTCCTAGTCCTCAGAGCACCTGTGACTGCGTTTCTACATGCCTGGAAATGATTTTACATGTTTTTACTTTTTCACACTATAAATACAGATCTGGCTGCCCGTGCGAGTAGGAGCACTGACACATCCATGAATTTACTTGTTTCTAGGAGAAATGCACCATTCTGGCAGTGTTTTTCTCGGAAATATGGTCAAGCTACCATCCATAACTACATCCCATCTTAACACTGTGAAAGATTGCCTGAAACTTTACAGCTGAGTATTTTTACATCATTTTTGGAACCTTACAAACAAAAGAATACTTTGATACGTGCTTGTTTCCTTACTGATTACATGTGAGATCACTACAGAAGTGTTTGTGACAGAGAGATAGTAGAGTAAATCAGAGAATATGAGTCAAGCTGTCACGAGAAGAGAAAGAGGTGTCTCAGTGTCCTGGTCTTCTTAGGGTAGGCTGAAGAGTAGGTCTCTATTTGAAAAGACAGTAAGTAGAATAGTATGAAAAAGGGAGGGACATATCTGTGATTCAGGGAGTGAAGAGTATTAGCCCTAGGAAAATTATTGTCTCAGAAAATATGAAAGAGAACCATAGAATCACAGAATGATTTGGATTGGAAGGGACCTAATTAAAGACCATCTAGTTCCAACCCCCCTGCCATGAGCAGGCACACCTCCCACCAGACCAAGTTGCTCAAAGCCTTGTCTAACCTGGCCTTGAACACCACCAGGGAGGGGACATCCACAGCTTCCCTGGGCAACATGTTCCAGTGTCTCACCACCCTCAGAGTGAAGAAATTCTTCCTTACATCTCATCTAAAGCTACCCTCTTCCAGTTTTAACCCATTGTCCCTTGTCCTATCACTATAAACGCTTGTAAAAAGTCCCTCTTCAGCTTTTTCATAGGCCCCCTTCAGATATCAGAAGGCCACAACAAGGTGTCCCCAGAGCCTTCTCTTCTCCAGGCTGTATAACCCCACCTCTCTCAGCATGTCTTAAAAGGAGGTGTTCCAGCTCTCACAAAGAGGATAAGATAAAAGTTTTTGGAACTTACCTAAGAAAGAAGAAATTTGCTATTTTTTGCTTGATTTGCATTTAAAAGATAAATAAAGGTTTTATATGAGATAATATATGTGATGCAAAATGTATTTTTTGAGGTTACAAGTTACGTTAGTGGATTTACTATCATAATAAAAAATAGTCTTGCACCCAGAAAGGATATGGAGAGCTCAGAAACTACTGAACTGAAGCTATTCTGGGGTCAGTGGATACTAGTTTTGCGATATATCTTAGTTAATAACTTTGTAGTTCTGATGCCTTGTCTGGTGTTTCATACAGGAAAGAAAAGTCAATATCCCTCACCAGCAATGATGTGAGTCATATTCTTTAGTGGAGGAGTCAGTGCTGTGTGGGAGTTGGACCTAAATGAATGTTTATATGTTGAAAAACAATTTTGTTCTTCAAACCTGAAATAAGTGCTCTTTCAAAGCCAGTTAGGGGTGGCATTTTAAAGTATTTTTTTTTCTATACAAAGCCCCTATGAAACAACATTTATGTGTCAGAGATCATCAAATCATTTCATTGCAAATTCTTTTTATTTTTTTTTCTTAACCATAAAAGCAAAGGCCTTTTAGATCAAAGCTTTTAAGAGACACTGTGACAGATACAGAACAATCTTTCTCCCTAATGTTCTACATTTAAAGACACTGTACAACTTCCTGGAAAACTGACAAATTGGAGAAAACTGATTAACTTTATCGTGATTAGATCAGCCTCTGAATTTGTAAAGTTGATGTAAAATATGTAAAGAAAATGAAGTATGCTGACAAAATGGTCACCTTCTTCACTACTTATTTGCCCTCCACAAATATCCAAATCTTATATATCAAGATATCTGCTACACCTAGGCACAGCTAGAATAACTACTTTTGGAAACAATAAATTAAGAATCACTACATGTTACGTACAACCTTGCTATTCTTACCTTTGCTTTACTATTCACACAGTGGGGTTTTTTACGATGTAAAAGAAAATTTCCCAAATCTTTATCTATGTAGTGGAAGAACTGGAATACTATGGTCTGCAGGTTCTCAGGCTAAGAAGCAAGAGAGTTGTTTTATGGCTTGAATGAAAAACTAGTTTATGAAGCAGATAAATGTCTTGCATACAAAGTACAGATGACTAAAATGAGACTCTTGAAGAAAGGGATTGTGTACAGATCTGTTCTAGAGCTGGTCCATATACACAGCAAATTATAGATGATGGGTTTGCTCTGCTTAGAGAAGGCTAAGAGGAGGTCATGAGGTTGCTGTCTTCAGCCTCCTAACGGCGGCTATATATATGACAAAAGCTCTTCTCAGAGATGGCAGCAAAAGGACAAGAGAAAAATTACTATGTCTGGGGTATCAGAGACAACTTTTACCAAACAGATTGCCAGTCCTTTCACTGCTAGAGAGGATTTACTCTTATTATCGGATTCAGCCAACATGCCACACTTGATTCCTGACTTTTACAATCTAGTGTGCAGAACTCCAGATTCTTAGCACCCAGGACACATCAAGTTGAAGTTTGGCTTTAGGCACTGAAATTTTTTTGTGGTATAGCTATAACTGTATCTACCCAGCCCGATTTTGCATTCTGCTACTGCACTAGTAAAGTAATAGACACACACAAGGCATTTTAGGGTTCACCATAGAGTTAGTCTTAATTGTTCATGAGATTTATTCTGTCCTTGCAAACCTAATTTTCCCTGGCACCTTCTGGTATTAACATGGAGAAAAGTGCCTGTTCTGACATCCTCCAGAGGAACTTCTCTCTCCACTGATTGCAGTAAGAGCTTGAGGAGATTATCCAGCCTTGGTTAAACTTAGCCTTTACAAACACTCGCCTCCATTTACAGTCACAAATTAAATTATTCACAGACATCTCTTAAAAAAAAAAAATTATAACCTCTTGTGACACTGAATTACACAGACTCTGCTAAGCATGAGGAGTTGGCCTATATATGGTTAGCACAGAATTTGCTTATGCATGAACTTGAGGTTCTTTGCAAATAGTGGGAATGGTCTGGTCTGGATTAAAGAAATGTTTAGTTAGAAGATGCCCAGCAAGTGGCATCTGCTCCTAGACTGCAGCTGCGAAGGTCACGTTCAGTTCTCTGTCCCACTCTTCCTGTCAAAGAATGGTGAGACTCATAAAGTTAATTATATATCATCCATGTCTTGTAGTACTGAACTACTTAGGCTCCTAAGACATATTTTCCTTGATGACTGAGGTAATTAGAAGCTTGTTAAATATTTTTTTAAGTATAGTTTAGAGTGCTCTATAAAATTTTGAGGCTAAAGACATCGCTTCTTAAATATCAAAACAGTAAAATTATCTGATAAAAACTTGAGAGGATTGTGTTAGTCCACTTAGTCATAGTATAAGGAATTTCCTATTTCTGCTGATAAATGATGACTTACACGCTAAGGATGGCTGCCTGAATTAGGACAAACATGCTAAGAAAAAAAGAAAACTCTCAGAGTGTATCAGGAATAAATAATTGTCTGTTCACTTTGTACACAAACGTTCACAGTGGTTCCTATGGGGAATGCTGTTTGCAGTTAGATCTGTCTCTGACCTATTGAAATGGAACTGACCTTAGTTGTGAAGTTAATATAATGTGATTAATAAAACAAGAGGAAAGACAAATACAAGGAAAGGTAGGGAGAATCAGAGGCAATAAACAAGAAAAACAAGTAGAGCAGAAGGCAATAGAAGAGCTGGGGAGGAAGAAGTTCCCAGTTTTGGAAGCAGGGTATCCTCCGTTTCCTGGGCTATCACATTTTTCTATGAAAAAACTCAACCAACAATGCACACCTAATTTTTTTCATGAATTTGTAACGATTTTATGCTGACAGCATGCAGGGAGAAATTAAAACACTGCATAACGGAAAATCAGATAAAAACAACCACCTTCCAGTGAGGTTTCTCCTTACTTTTAGAACTAGTGGACACATGTCCACTGTCCAGCAGATCGAGAGAGGTCCTCCTCCCCCTCTACTCTGCCCTAGTGACATCTCACTTGGAGTACTGCATTCAGTTCTGGGCTTCCCAGTTCAAGAGGGACAGAGAACTTGAGAGAGTCCAACGGAGGTCTACGAGGATGATGAGGGGACTGGAACACCTGCCTTATGAGGACAGGTTGAGAGACCTGAGGATTTTTAGCCTGGAAAGAGAAGACTGGGAGGGGATCTAATGAATGTGGATCAATAGATGAGGGCTGGGTGTCAAGAAGAAAGGGGCAACATCTTTTCACTTGTGCCCTGCCATAGGACAAGGGGCAATGGATGCAAGCTAGAGCACAGAAAGTTCTGCCTCAACATGAGGAGGAACTTCTTTCCTGGGAAGGTGACAGAGCACTGGAAGTGGCTCCCCAGAGAGGTTGTGGAGTCTCTTTCTCTGGAGAATTTCAAGACCTGTCTGGATGCGTTCCTGTGTAACCTGCCCTAGATTCTGTGTTTCTGCTTGGCAGGGGAGTTGGACTTGATGATCTCCAGAGGTGCCTTCCAACCCCTAACATTCTATGATTCTATGATTCGATGTAACTGCTGGAAATAAAATGTCAAGAATGAGAAAGAAACTTGAAGGATCCTTGATTCAGTAGGGAAAAATGTTGGGATTTTAGAAAAGACAATGTTCAGTACCGCTATAGATCCTAATTATGAACAAAGCAGACCTTGACTGAAAGCCGAGACTTTCATCTCCTGTTTGCAGAAGGCATGAGACTACATTTGTTTTGAGAGATTATGAGTTTGACACAGAAAGTTCACCGTGGCTGCCTTTGAGTTTGGCAGCATATGGTCTAAAACTCCACTAATGATGTGAAAGCTTGAACTTCCCATTTTATGAAAGTCTGTCTTCCACCCTTGGAAGAGGCTTGCCTATCCAGCCATCCATGAATACCACTCAGTAGTGTTACATATTTCATGTCATTAGCAGAGAGTGATAGAATCAGTAAGCTGAATTTTGAATAAAAGACACCTACTAGTGTATTGCCTGTGTAGGACAGATGTCTATATAGAGAGATTTTTTGGCTTCACAAATCACTCTTCATTTACTAGTCTTTCTCACATACCATTTTAAAATCCTTCCTTACATGCCTACTTAAATATTAAAGACAGATGTGATGAATAATGGACTAAAAAAAAATAAATCAACAAATTCTGAATCTTAATCATTAGAAACAGAACAGAAGAAATACTGTTATGGTCAAATATAAAGGTGGAAGTAAGAAAACCACATTTTTTTTCCTTATTTCAAGCTAGCACTTCAATTTTTTTTTTTTTTTTTAACATTGCAAGAGCACTTCATGAGGAAAGCCATGGGCTATGGTTATTAAATAATTTTTTAGAGTAACACTACTGATTCAGATAGAAGCATACAAAAGAAAAAGAGTTAGAAATTGGCATAGTTTATTTTATAGTCTCTTTCAGTCCTTTGGAGCCTGCACAGGGACTTCCTGTGAGCTACACTGTAATCTCCACTAGAGTCTCCTGGGTTTCCAACATATGGCAGCAATGTGACTCTGTCAAGTCAGTTTAGCCAAATCAAAAAATTTAAGATTGCCTCATTATCTAGCTAGAAAGGATTTAATAGTGATTGATTTCTGTCATAGTGGAATAATTAACCTTACCACTTACCATATGTAGTTATTCATTAAGAGTATCTCACACCAATTGCCAGAAATTATTAAGCTAAACCTCATGATACTTGTAAAGAAAGAATAATTATCCCCACTTTGCAGGTGAAGAAGCTGGTTAAATACATACACACACAAATACCTACACATGCTCACAAATGTATTATATAAATAGAATCACAGAATGCATTGGGTGGGAAGGGACCTTCAAAAGTCATCTAGTCCAACCCCCCTGCAGTCAGCAGGGACGTCTCCAACTAGATCAGGTTGCTCAGAGCCCCACTGACATTATAGATACAGTTATACATAAAGAGAGAGGCCTATATTTTCCTAATTGATTATCTAATATTTGATATGATACCTATACCTAATTGTGTAGAGCAATTTTCTGAGGTGCTGAAAATCCTTTATGTAACAATCCAGTGAACACGGAGAAGAATCTTAAATACAAATCAGGAGCAAATTAGATCTAAGCAAATTCAGAAATTCAGGTTTGTTTTTGAAAGCGTGAGAAGATGTGTAAAAAAGCACACACAATTTTAACAGAACAAATAATTAAATTTTAGACTTCTTTATTTGAGTATTGCAGCTGTATTAGTTTCTATAAACTAATTTTTAGATTAACAGACTTTTTGATAATACATAGATTACAATGAGAGTTTGACACTGCCTATCTTTGAATTCTGTCACCTTTATCTTGTTTTTAATTTAGTTTAGTTCATTAAAATATGAATTATTTTATTTCATTAAAGAAAACTCTCTGGTAGCTAATTTAACATCTGTTACTTTGTACAGTTACACAGTGCATTACATCACCAGCAGAGAAGAGGTGGAATTCATAGCTGTGCTGCCCAATAGCACTCTGTTCTCCAGGACCTTCTAGGGAGATGGAGAAAAACCACATATCAACACAGAAAATCCATGCCTCGTTTAATAATAAGGAACAGTCCTCATCCAGATTGCGAAACCTTTTCAAAGCCTTTGTATTTGAAGAACATAATCACTCATAGTTAAGCTTAACATGGCAGAGCTGGTACTCATTGAATGATACTGTCCTAGTTTATACAGATATAACCAGGAGAAAGGCAGTGAATCAAACTCAACCAAATCTTCATTGGCTGTACCTTTTAATCAGCTTTTAAAATGGCTGTGTATTTTGTTTCTCAGCATTTGGGGGGATACTTGAGTAAACTGAAGCAATAGATAAACAGAGAATAACCAGGGAAGTGTGGCTCAGCGCAGCCATGCAGACAAGACATCTTTCTAGCAATAAAGAAGAAGTTTTGATCACTGTTTCAATATTTTCCTTCTTTTCAATATTTTTTAATACTCTTCTTCTGTCACTAAATTAAATTTATTCTCCCATCCAGTTATTTAAATTAGACAAGTACAGTATACAAAATATAGATAACTGGAATAGGCTGCCAGGGTGGTTGAGTCACCTGGAGGTGTCTCAGGGTAGTTTAGATGAGGTGTTGGGGGATATGGTTTAGGGGAGAGCTTTGTAGAGTAGAGTTGATGGTTGGACTCAATGATCCCAAGGGTCTTTTCCAACCTGAATGATTCTATGATTCTATATGCCCCATTGTGGCAGGGTATGTTGCATGTCATTTTAAAAATGCTTCAATCATTAAAACAGCTCAAAAGCTGAAGATAAAGAACATGTGAAGAAAATATGCCTTGAGAATATACCCATTAGGGGACAGTCCGCCTGATTTAATGTTTTAATGATGTTGTGTATCAAACAGGATAGAAACCTCACTGAATCTCAAGGCTTAAGAATTTGTTCAGGTTCTGTCTGAAACAATGAGGTATAGTGTGAAAGCAAAATGCTGTGAAGGTTATAGACCATAAAACTGATGATGTAAAGAAATGAAAATGGTCAAATATGGCCATTCTTCCTTTTGCTGAGTAAATAGGGGTTTACTTGCCCTGCTGGGATTATTTTCAGCGCACAGTTTCTCAGTAAATAGGTGTGAGAATCAACTGTATTGTGAGTGAAAACATGTCCTGAATGTGTCAGTGGAAACCAAATGGTGTTTGTCCTGTCCAGTTGTTTCTTCTAGGCTACAAAGTAAATGTTGAAAAGGACCCCTTATTTTATTTGTAGGCATTTTGGCACAAGCTATCATAATACCTGATGAATAAAAGGTACATTATAATCACTGATGTCCTTCTCCATAATGCAATTAACAGTACCACTAATAAGCAATCTGTCTGCTGTATCTTCAACGTACAGAAAGTCAGAGCAGTGCCAGGCAATCTCCTCCCAGTTAATTGATGTCATGCTCCCTTGTAAGACATTGCTTCCTTTAGTGAATCACTTTTACCTTAGCAAAGGGATGGTTATGATCAGATGAGGGAGGACATTAACCTCTTCCACTGTCACAGCTGGGTCTGGGTCTGCACTGGTGCACTGAGGGCTGCAATCCGGGCTAACCTCTGCCTCAAGCAGTAAGCGTTGGACTATCAACGTTAGGTTCAGGAGTGGAACTTCAGCTGACCACCTGAACCTGGAAATCAGCCTGAGTTCATGTTTGGATTCAGGCTTTGCTCAGTACTTATTTTATCAATACCTGTTTGTTCCCATCGTAAAGCATTAGCTCTTCCTCTGCACTTGTGATAAAGTCAGTGTTACCCTGGTGATTTCAGAAAGAAAGAGCAAAGATATCAGAGGAGAGAAATGGTTTCATTAATTGAGTCTGCTACCTTCTAGTCCTTGTGTCAATAAGGATTCAGTGTTTTGCCAAAATTTTCTAAGGAGATTAATGATTTTGGCTGCCTAATTTAAGAAACCTTTAAAGCCTCTTGAACTTCAGGAAATGAAAGTTATGTTCCATTAAAGCACTTCAGGCTGGCTATGTAAAAACCAAAGCTCTGGGACACATCCATCAAAATATGCACATTTATACTTGTGCACACCCTTTCCTTTGCTGTAGCTGTAGCTGTGCATTTGGCAGAGCATGAGCTTTTCTAAAACTGACAGTCAGAATTGATAGAAAAATGTATATTCACTCACAGCTGTAGCTTTTTTGATTGAAATTAACTATCTTCATTTTTATCCTGTAATAGAAAGATTCAAGAAGCGCTGCCCATGGTAAAACTAATGAATCAATAATCCACCTGTGGGATTTGATTTGGGAAGCAAAAAAAAATGCTGCAGTTCATACCAACTCACATAATTTGACAGCTCTGGAAATGTGTACCCTTTTCAGAATTTTCCCTCCATGACAGGTTTCTGTGTTGAGAAAAAAATGTACAATTCCAGAATTCATCTTTGAGTTTTTAACTTACTTTGAAAGTTATCTCCTGACTATAAAAGTTTATGACCATCTTTGTTGGGATTTTTTTCTCCAAGGATTTATGAAGAAATGAAGATGTTTTTATTAAAAGCTCGTATAAGAAAATTTGTATTCATAATTGCTTTCCAAAGCACTAACTACATTTTGTGCTAGTTGTTTGTATGTGGAAGTTTTCATGATGTATTCTAGTAAGCCTGAAAAATAAGTTCTGCAGAATAATTTATCCTTATAATCAGAATTTTAATGAGTACTGTGCTAGTTGCAAATGGATCAGTAAGTCTTTAAAATAATTCAAAATTACAATTCAAATTATCTGTTGAGTTCTCTGTAGACAAAAAAAGTCTACTGTTATTTTGGTTCAAGTACTTTTAATGAAAATAATCTTAATGTACAATTTCTGCTCTTTTTTTCTTATAACTGTCATATGAAAATATTCTGATTCTGTGAACGTTTTATGTTTAATTCTAGGTTTAAGTCCAATTTATTGTGACAGAACTACTTATGTGCTGTTATCCAAGTACATAAATAAGTACTTGCAGTTAAAGATCTCTGTAAATCAGTTAGATAAATATATTAATTAGAAGACAGTCCTTAAAGAGCAAAATCAATAGCATATGGAAGCTAGCAAAGTATGAGCTTTCAGCCATATGACTGGCTATGCAAGTTGAAATTTTTTTTATCCAGAACATGGACTTTAGAGATGAGCCCTATCGTTCTGTTAATATCTGTCCATATAATAGCTGCACAACACAAAGTCTAGAGGGTAGGAATCTCACAAAATACATTTTTCCACATGCTCTCTCAGTTCTGATTATCACTGTCTGAATTGGAGTTGCCGTTCTGATAACATCCCAGTCACCGGGTTCAAGAGATTGACATAAAATACAAACATGACTATGTCTTTAAGTCAGTACTTAAGCTTGGTTCTGTGAACAATGTGAAGTCTAGGACAGCCGAATTCAAATTTATTCTGTTACTATCATTCTTTTTATCTGATATTGCAGCATTTGACCAAGCATTATCTGGTACTTTGGTGAAAATTTTTGAGATGTCAGTGAGCCTTTTGATTTTTTAAACTCTTTGTTGATGACCTCTTTTCAAACCATTTTGTTTCTCTTTCTCAACCTAACATACTTCTTAATTCACATTTACTTTCATTTCGTGGCTTACACTAATGCCATGATGCCTTATTTCAACCATTGGTTGTACATTTGGTTTAACATTTCAACTAGCATGTGCTTTTGAGGTTGGAGCGGAACTCAGAGACAACTGGTCACCCATCAAGTTGCACAGTTATTGCCCTATAATATGGAACAACCTCAAAAGAATGAGATAAAATTCAGAACAAGCTGTGTGGAACATGCTGATGGGAGATCAGATAGGACCAGTGGCAACAGGCACAAACTTGAACATAGGAAGTTCCACCTAAACATAAGGAAAAGCTTCTTCACTCTGAGGGTAACAGAGCCCTGAAACAGGCTGCCCAGAGAGGTTTTGGAGTCTCCTTCTCTGGAGACTTATAAAACCCACCAGGATCCATTCCTGTGCAACCTGATCTAGGAGAACCTGCTTTAGCAGGGAGGTTGGACTAGTGGATCTCCAGAGGTCCCTTCCAACCCCTACCATTCTGGGATTCTGTGACTTCAAAGATATAGGCTTTGTCAGCAGAGAGGCTAAGAGGATGGTTGTTTGTGCTAGTTTGGGAAGAAAAAATATTTTTCTCTTGTAAAGGCAAGTCTATTCATAAAATCCCCAAACTTCTTGCTGATCCCACCCATATCAGAGGCAAAAATGTAAATATTGGGCAGGGGAAAAAAAAAAAAAGCAAACCAAACCCCACTCTTTTCTGAAAAAAAATGCTTTGTCTTTTTAAATTAATCATGAACAGAAGTGTTGAGAGCATAGAAGCATAGAATCATAGAATGTTAAGGGTTGGAAGGGACCTCTGGAGATCATCGAGTCCAAACCCCCTGCCAAGCAGGACCATAGAATCTAGGGCAGTTTACACAGGAACACATCCAGACAGGTCTTGAAAGTCTCCAGAGAAGGAGACTCCACAACCTCTCTGGGCAACCCCTTCCAGTGCTCTGTCACCTTCCCAGGAAAGAAGTTCCTCCTCATGTTGAAGTGGAACTTTCTGTGCTCTAGCTTGTATCCATTGCCCCTTGTCCTATTGCAGGGCACAAGGGAAAAGAGCTTGCCCCTTTCTTCTTCACACCCAGCCCTCACCTATTTAGACATATTAATGAGATCCCCTCTCAGTCTTCTCTTCTCCAGACTAAAAAGCCCCAGGTCTCTCAACCTTTCCTCATAAGGCAGGTGTTCCAGTCCCCTCATCATCCTCATAGCCCTCAGCTGGACTCTCTCCAGTAGATCTCTGTCCCTCTTGAACTGGGGAGCCCAGAACTGAATGCAGTACTCCAGGTGAGGTCTCAGTAGGGCAGAGTAGAGTAGCAAGTTTTCTGCACTACCCCTTGTACTTTTGTCTCCATTCTCAGCCTCACAAATGTCTTTTTTTTTTTTNAAGTTTTTTTTTTTTTTTTTTTTTTTTTTAATTTCTGTGGCAAAATGGCTAAAAGTGAGGATCTAGCTTTTGTCTTTTAATGGCTTGGTCATACCCTGGTTTCTGGTACTAGCACTTTGCTATGGAGATAGATAAATGGTGGGGTGGCACTTATGGATGGATGCTTGGGCAGTGTCTGTTTATGCTATATTGTTTTAACGTGTGAAAATGAAAGTTTATGTATATATGAATCTATGTGTGTGTGTTATGGACTGACAGACTTGATGATTTCTGCTAAAACATGATTGATTGTAGGATCAATATACAGACATTTGTTGGCAGAGAAATGTCTAAATTGCAAAAAAATGTATTAGATTATCATGGTGAGTGAATAATTTTGACTAAACACTTTCTTCAGTGATACCACATTGATTTAAAGGGACTGTGCCCTGAGTGTCTCAGAAACCAAGAAAATGGTTATGCAAGATTTCGCCGCTAATTTGTAATTCTTTTCATGCTTTCAGTCAGTGCTTTGTATTATAATTCCTGGATGGGTCATTTCAGCACATGCTTAATTGTAAGCAGTTACCGGTGGACTGTTATGTTGGAGATGGCTAGATTTAAAAACTGAGCATGTGCCTTAGTATTTCATGGATGAACTCTGTATTACTAGGAGATGCAAACCTCTCAAGGATTCAATTAAACGTCAATTCAACTTTGCTGAAAAATCAAACCTGTGTAAGCAGCTAGGAAACTGGACATAAGAAAAGTTGAACAAGACCTGTGCAATCTGTTTTCCTCAGACAGTGTTCATCACAGAATTGCTGTAAAAACTGTGTATACAAGTTTTTGTATTTAGATCCCTGTTCAGTTAATTTTTTTTCTTATACCCTGCACACCAAACATAAAAATTGTGGGTTTTTTTAAACTTAAACTATTATTAAACAGGAACAACACTAAATGCCCTCTATACAAAAGCTCAAAGTAAGATTCAGAATGTCTGTTAACCAGCTGGGAATATGTAATGATATCAAAGCGCACCTATTTTCCTCAAAGGCAGAAGAAAATTACCTGCATCCTTAGCTGCATACTGAAGCCACATGTAGCTGGGACAAAGGGAAAAAAGAACAATTCTGGTTTCAGGCACGTGGGCAGAAGCAATATTTGGCATCCTCCACATGGTGCTACTGCCTGTATCTAATCTTGATCTGTTGTGTCCTCCTTGATTTACACCAGTCACCATTATTAAAACTTCACAGGCAGCCACAAAGCAGTCTAATTATTCCACCTGGATCACTGTTGAATATTTTATGTTAGTATCAGAAGTGTCCATGCAACATATTTCTGTTGCTAGTTGAGCTCTTCTGCTCAAGCACCTCTGGTAGGGCTGTGTGAATGGATGTACAGTTCCATGAGGTACATGTCACAAGTAGAGTTTGACATGAACCTTTTGTGAAGTTGCTTTCTTAGGATGAAACTTTTTGTAAGAATGAGTAGGCTTCAATGCAACTTTTGGAAGTTTTCTCATGTACAAGATGGATACCCACAAGAGACAGGAAAGGAAATACCAGGCCATGGGAATACAGTGTGTTCAACTTGTTCTTCCACAGCACAGGTGAATACTTAATGTTACTCAACACACATAACTGATTCTTGTTTGGAGGCTTAGAAGATGTGTTAAACTTGGCCCCTCTTTATCTAAAGTGGTGTTAGTCAGGAAACTTTAATTATTTCTAATTCTTTCCCACTCTCAAAATCTTTTGCCTGGATTAACTTTGAGAAAGTGCCCAAAAAAAAAAATAAAAATCAGTGAAGCAATGAAAACATGTTTGACATTTCATAAAATAGGAAAAATATTTTGTGTTCATTCTTTGAAATTCTGGTCTTGACACTGTTTTCTCTTGTGACTCCTGGCAATCTTCCTCGGCTCTTGCTCCCCAAGCATATAGTAATGATCAAAAATGTGTGTGGGGAGGGGGGGAGTCATAAGGGAGATGTAATGATAGACAAGATAACTTGCCAGCCTTTTGAGACAGTCAGAGATTGCATGGCTGTAGTGTAAGACTTAGGAAGCAAATATTTATTCAGAGCTCAGCACATGGTTTGGATGATGTATGGTATGTAAGGTGAAGGTCATGCAGTGAGTGGTGAGCATGAGAGGATGTAAAGAAAAAGTGAACAGCTGGCCATCCTCTACATCCTATCCACTGTTTCTGTTGACTGAAGCAAGGTCTTGTGGAAATAAGGGGGGAAAAAACCCAATAACTGCACCAGCACGTTTTTGAAGAGGGGCAAAAATATACTTTGTTCATTCTAAGAAATTTGCCTTTGCAACATTTTAAAATGGTGTTTTCTGTGATGACTGTCTTAGTTCTGTGAAGTAGCAAAAGACATATTTTCTGGGCCTTTTAAATACTATTCATCTACCCCAATGGTGAAACTTCCCTCTAAGAAAACTAATACTTTTCCCACTCCAGTCAAAAGAAGGGATGTATAATGAGTGAGTCCTACAGAGAGAAGCTTCTTGAGCTCCTCCTCTTCTCTGCCCATGTTGTCAGCTCTTGGCAGCCACAGCACAAGACTTTGCTCGTGATAGGAACTTGCCTCTCAACAGAGTGGCTGTGATTATCTGCTGCTTTTGTCCCTTGTGGAAAATATAACTGCAAATGTAGTGATGCACAAGAAAGAGTAAAGTTTAAATGGTTTGTAACTCAGCTAAAGAGAAATGCATCGGCCAAGAGAACCCGTTTCAGTAGCATCAGGGCCAGATTTCAGTATTCAGTTATTCATAGAATCATAGAATCATTCAGGTTGGAAAAGACCCTTGGGATCATCGAGTCCAACCATCAACCCTACTCTATGAAGTTCTCCCCTAAACCTTATCCCCTAACACCACATCTAAACGACCCTGAAACGCCTCCAGGGATGGTGACTCAACCACCTCCCTGGGCAGCATAGGCCAGTAGCTGACTACTCTTTCTGTCAACAATTTTCTCCTAATGTCCAGTCTAAACCTACCCTGTTGCAGCTTGAAGCCATTCCCTCTTGTTCTATTGCTAATGACCTGTGAGAAGAGACCGGCACCAAGCTGTCTACAATGTCATTTCAGGTAGTTGTAGAGAGTGACGAGGTCTCCCCTTGGCCTCCTCTTCCTCAGACTAAGCAGTCCCAGCTCCCTCAATCCACTCTTCATCACATCGTCATTATTAGGCATCTTGGAACAAAACCAAAAGATTGCACAGATTTCTTGTAGCTACAAAGGTTATTTCTTAACTTTCTCTGCAATTACTGTAGCTTTTGCCCCAATCCCGACAGCAATTAACACATCAGCTCATTTTAACCATTTTCACTTGGTTGTTTTAGAGTCTGTGAGGCAGTCTCAGCAGATAAAACCCTGACTGACAGGTGTTGACACCTTTATGAGAATGTTACGATTTGTTCTCCTGTCTCTGGAGGTTTAGCTCCTTTGTCATTCTTAGCTCTGTGCACATCTGTTTTTTCCCCTTTTCCAGCTTTCATGGTCTGCTGAGTTGGTACTTTTGTCTAGATCATCCTTTTGATCATATGCTTCACAGAGCCAATAGACATACATTTCCACTGGTGATTCACTCTGTGCATGTTGGACTTCAAGCATTTTATGGTTATTTTATTCAGAAGACTGCAGCGATGATTGCCATGTTAATGTTCTCATCCAGATAGTAATACAGCAGGTGACTACAGGTAATTAATCATCAAAGCCTTTATTCCTTTTATAACAGAGGAGCTTTTTAACACTGTGCAAGAGTCATAACCTGAAAAGCCCACAAGTGTTGGGAGAATCTGATAGAAATAGCTAAGCTTTTACAGAAAATGGTGTCAAATGTTGAAATTCTGATCTTAAGAATTTATAGGATCCAAGTGTGCGTGTATGAATGCATGTGCTAATTGCAGTAAAGCCATTTCTTCCTACCACAAGTTTTATAGATGTAATTTCCATTAAAAATACAGAAAATGACATGCCATATTCCCCAATGTAACAGTGTATGTTACTTTTGGTAACTCTTAATCTCCCTTGCAGATAAATTACAGTCTTTCAGCTGCATAAGTACATGTTTTCTATTGGAAGAATGGTGTACAAGCAGCCATCTTTTTCATCCGCATCTTTAAAGGCTGTTAATGCCCATCCAACCAACCTTTCATAGCACTTAATAAGAATATTAATGACACACAGCTAACAGTACTGCCAAGCAGTCAATGTTTGGCCATGAGCTAATATCTTCCATTACACAGTGTATGATTAATTTACTATGACTGCAGTTAGAAGAATGAGCAGAAACATGTCACATTTACAAATTTATTTTGAACTTTAAGTACTACAAAACATATTTAAAATGGCATTGTACTATGAGTGAAATGTTTATGACTGTGTATTATAGTCAATAGAGACATCTAGAATAGCCCTTTGCTGTGTCTTCCAATCATTGTATTGGTCAATTAACATTGGTGAAGGAGTCTGAAAGTCTACAGCATCTGAGCATCCAAAGAAACCAGTGTTATACAACGTGCAGAGTAGCCACTTGACACATCTATGTACTTGTTTGCTAGATGTACTAAAGAAAAAAACGTCTTTCTGGAGTACGGAAGAAATATTTTCCTCATTTTAGTGGTGTTGGATATTTTCATGGTAAGATAACAAGAGATTTCAGTCTTCAAAACAAACAAAAACCCAGAAAGTATTGAAAGAACATGTTTGTGGCTGATTATATAACACTTGTATGCTGCTATTCAAATAGGTATGGATATGTGCTTTCAAGCTGTTTTTTATCATCTGAAACACATTTTTTGGAATAGACAATCTATTTATTTTTCAACTAGAGTAGATGAGATTTTAGTTTATTCGCATTTCTGTGCTATAAGTATGTTTTCATATGAAATACATAGTATCACCATTGTATCACTTCTCTCAGATTTTGGAGGGCTGTTTTTGGTTACTCTTAGGGAAATTGTGGGAACAAAAAATGTTTGTGGGAAAAATTCATGCTCAAGGAGCACATTTCTTCCTTTGCATTGGAGAGGATTGTCGTCAGAAAGAAATCCACAGTATTTTGATTTTCAGACCCTTTAATCCTAACAGGTGCTGAGCATTTTGGGGTGTGGACAGGATTGGAAACCCAGCTCTTAAAAGTCTTTGTGTGTGTCTATGTGTGATGGGGTTTTGTTTATTTGTTTCTCTTTGCTTTGGTTTTAAGGAGAATCAGCTTCATTTGACTTGTCTGGGAGAGTATTTCCATACGGAATTTTCATGGGGAAACTCAGCAGAGGTATGCAAGTACTGAAGGTTGCAGATAGGCAGCTAGTGAGGTTTTCAAAAGTACCAAAGCATCTAATACACTGGAAAATCACAGTGTGATCCCTGTCTACATTGTAAACCACTTATATACTTTAAAACCTAATCTTTAACCTCCATGTGTGAGATTAATCTCACCTAACTTGAAACATCCTTCCTTAATATGGATGTATTTGTCTGAGCTAGGCAACATGGTGACTTTTTATTGTCAAGGAAGAGAAACAGCCACTTGTCAGCACGATTCATCTCATCGTGGCTTAGTAATCCAAAACAGTTCAGATGAATTGAACCCTAAAACTGTCTCTACAGAAAGATTCTAGGGTGATGGTCTGAGATATCCCTGGCTATATTACTGACCTATGAAGTCAGTAATATAGAGTCTGACCTATAAAGACCTGAACTACCCTGTTTTGGGTCAATTTTGTAGAGCCAGGTAAGTTAAGCAAGTTATGTCCAAACCTACTGTCAAGGCAAAAATCAGGTGTGACCCTTTCCTCTCTGTGCCTGGGTTTCTCTGGCTGGAAAATGGGTTGATTCATTCCAGATTTCAATGACACATGGATTACAATGTGAATTCAAAGTAATGTGCATCACTACTGTGCTTCAGTCCTAATCAGTAAACTAGATATCATAACTTACTTCCTGTTGTCAGAGGTAGTATGGAAACACGCTGGGGATTGTGATTCATGTGCTACAGAAAGAAGGGCTTATCCTTAAGGCATCAAAGTAAAGCCCTGGGAGTCTGCTGACATTATGCTGTACGCATAATGAACATACCAGTTGTTTTCCAGGATGTTTTCATAGAATCATAGAATGGTTTGGCTTGGAAGGGACCTCAAAGATCATCTAGTTCCAACCACACTGCCATGGCAGGGACACCTTCCACTAGACCAGGTTGCTCAAAGCCCCATCCAACCTGGTCATGAACACCTCCAGAGATGGAGAATCCACAACCCCCTGGGCAACCTGGGCCAGTGTCTCACCATCCTCAGAGTGAAGAATTTCCTCCTAAAATGTTTTCGCTACACAGCTTAAAAAAGTAATGAATAATATTTGTAGTGTTTTTTTTTAATTGACTTCTATGTCTGATAACCCTTCTCTGAAACAGGGAAAAGGTGACTTTTAATGCATAAGATACTGAATTCTTTTCATCTCCTTGCTTTGTAAAGAATTATATTTTGTTAGTTACCTTAGGCATCGATCTGGAATTGTGGTGAGTCTTTTCACATTCTTATTTTCTCAAAGACAGTTCTGTAAATAAAATAAGACAGCATCAGTAGCTAATTGATAGAAAAATGGTGTTTTTCAAAATTTTCTGTAATATAGAACTGAGGAATTTGTTTGAAAGAACAAAATCTGTTATTGTTTTATTTTTTAAAAAAATTTCTAGATAGGGTAGTTATTTTTGTATATTTTTATTGAATATTGTGAAATTTTCTCCTGACCTCTTTGCCAAAAAGACTGGTGATAAGTACGTCAGTCCCATTAGACATTCTGATCTTGGGCCACTTAGTACTAATGCAGTTGTCAGGAAGAATCTGTTACAAGCTCTGATGTTCCAAAGTGCTCCTCTGGCTAAAGAAGCAAAATCAGAGATGGTTACCAAAAGAACGAGGGAGAGGAGGGGGAAAGTAGAAGAGGACAATATACATCCAACAGCACAGAAAAATAAATGAGGTCTTACAGCCACAGAAATCTACTCTGTACCAATGCCTTAAGACATCACTCTAGGACAAATTCCAAGCACAAGCATTCGCTCTGCTTATTATCTTCCCTGAACATAAGCTGTGCGCCCTGTGTTTAAAAGCATTAAAAGCAAGGTTCAAATGTGTGGAAAAGTGGTCTTGCTATTTAAGGGTGATTAATAGCATAAAAGAAACGGCTTGTTGTTTTTCAGTCCCTCGGCCCTTCTGAACTGCTGACATGGTTTTTATTTCTGAAAGCACTTACTTTCATCTCACTCCTTACCTACTGTCTACAGACCATGCCATTTCTTGCACCCACAGTGCAGAGAACTGCTGCTTGTGTTACTGTCCTTGAAGATACCTCCTTCATAATTAACACCATCTAAACAGATTTTGCTACATGACCAGCAGCATGGTGGCAAGAGGTATAGTCAACACTAGCCCCTACTCTTTGCTAGAATGTCTTCTAGTGTGAAAAAATTAGTTTATTATAGAACACAGAATGTTAGGGGTTGGAAGGGACCTCTGGAGATCATCGAGTCCAACCCCCCTGCCAAGCAGGACCATAGAATCTAGGGTAGGTTACACAGGAACACATCCAGACAGGTCTTGAAAGTCTCCAGAGAAGGAGACTCCACAACCTCTCTGGGCAACCCCTTCCAGTGCTCTGCCACTGTCCCAGGAAAGAAGTTCCTCCTCATGTTGAGGTGGAACTTTCTGTGCTCTAGCATTCCCTATTCCTACGTTCTCAATTTTGCTNTAAAAGAGTTGGAAGACCTCAGTCTATAATAATGCATGAACAAGCTGCATTATTGTTTTGCTCCTACATTATTTCGAATATGCCTTCTCAGCTCTTTTCTTTATTTAGAGGAATCTTGCTCAAATCTATAGTGTCCTGTAGATTCTGGCCAAATTTCTAATCCCCTGCCTTTACTCTTCCCAGTCTCACTGGGTCTATCAATACTTTTACCGCCACATCCTACTCTTTTCTGACTTCTGTGACATTGCACCCCATGGTTTTCCCTTTTTCCTTCCGGAGAGGACATTTTTATGTCTCTCAGGTTATTGATCTTTCCTCTGGCACCTACTCTTCTATCTCTGTTTTCCACATACAGTGTTTCCATTCCCTTATTCCTACGTTCTCAATTTTGCTGGTTTTTTTTGTTTGTTTGTTTCTTTCTCATCTCCTGTTATCCAAACTGTGATAATATTCTGCTATTTCTTTTTTGCTTGCTATTTTTCTATTCACAACTTGTCTCAGCTCAAATCAGGTCAAGATTTTATTTCTCCAATCTCAGCCTTGCAAAACCTCACAATTTCATGACAAATCTTGTGCTATTTAACGTTTTACTTAAAGCTTCATTTCCTGAAGGCAACTGAGAACAATGAACTCTAAGCTTTTATCAAAATTACTAAAAGCTTAGCCTTCAGAATTACACCAAAAGAGCGAATACATAAAGGACCATGTAAAGGACTCAGATACAGAAAGGTAAATAAAAACCCAGGCTATCCCTCTTTTAACATTTTACCCTTATTTCCATTACCAAGCAAACTAGCCTCACATCTGAGAAAATGGTAGAATTTCTTTCTCAGCATTATTTCCACATCAATGTTAAAGATACACTTACCTGTGAGAAAACCCAGAAGATAATAAAAGGTCACACTAACATAAGGAACTCTGAACAACCACTATTACTATAAAAATACACCATGACAATAAAATGTGGTTCTTTTCATAAGAATCGGAGAGCACAGTGAGTATGAAACAGCTTACTGTAAAATCAAATTAAGATTATTCTAATTAATTAATGATAAGCATCTTGATCACACAGCGTAATTTTACTGAAGGGTGTGGAACTGCTCAGCAAGCCACCTATATAACAACTTGGGAAAATTATGTGGATATTGCCAGGCAGCTAAGAAGCTAATAGTATTTCTGCAGATTTTTAAGAGCTGTGTAAGCTGGAATCCATTTGTGTCTTTAACTTTATTGATCCTACAAACTTGTGAACACTGCTAGATGTTTTTTTCTGCCAGTAGATGGTGATATTTATATTAACTATTTAAGTGAACTTGAAAGTACATATAATTATTTATTATTCTATACATTCTTTAAATCCCGGATATATTTTGACAACGTGAGCTGATTTAACTTGTGTAGTTTGTTTATATTAAGTGTAATGTATTATAGAAACGTATAATTACACAGATGGCTTTGACATTGTTGTGCCCACTTTATTACTCAGTTCATCATGTTTTGAGCCAGCAGCATTTAACTAGTTTGTATGTTTGGTTTGGCTGAATATTCCTTAGGGCATGTGTGAAACTGAAAGGAGAAAACAGGATTTTAAGAGGCTCCATTTTCTGTACAAGAGACAGTTTCAAATGCATGCTAACTCCTCATGTATTCAGTAGAATTAGCCAAGTTTTCTTTCCTGAAACTATGCCTGTCTGTTTACTGCTAATAAAACTCTAAAAGCATTCTTAAAAGTGTTGTGGTTAAAGTTCAAGTAAATTTAGAGTGTATTAATGTATGTTTTAAATTAAATTGCCCTTGGTCAGCCCTAGCACTTTCCAAAGAAGAACGGCATATAAATTCCTTCAATATTTGCAAGCCTATCAGAATATTTTAAAACTCATGAAGGCAGATTTATTTTCTACATTATTTACATCAGGAAGCTAGTAGTGTGAGATGGTGTATTTGGTAAAGTGTTAAAAACTTTTAATATGCTACATCCCCCAACCCCCACCATTTATAAGCCCTCATTTTACAAGATATTTTAGTACAGAACTCAGTTTTAATATACATGTCTCACTGACTTCAGGTGAATTGTCCACAACAGTTTGGTGCATGCTTGTGTCCCTTACTTGACTTTGATTTGGAAATAGGATTGAATTCAGTAAGTTTGTTATTTTAGGTTTTGTTCTTTACTAGCTGGATCACAGTGGTAGATACCAAAGGCTCCCAAATAAAATTGAAGTAATTTGAGTTTCCCAGGATACATCAGCATTGCAACAATGGAACCCTCCAGGTTTTTCACTAAAATTTAAGCATGGAACTTTTTTGAAAGTATGAATAAAAAAATTCAGAGCATGAGAAATAATTATCTTAGGTATTTGTTCCCTAAAAAATATGATCGGAGAGAAAACAACAACAAAACTCTACTTTCATTTCTACCTCTCTAAGTCTGTATTTTTCTTAAATGTAAAATGGGAATTAACTCTCCAGCTTCTGCAAACTTATTTTTAGCACATTTTGTTGAAATACACAGTATTCATGAAAAAAATGCAGCGAATAAAGCTTAATTTTAATTTAAGCTTTAAAGCTTAATAATAATATTTTTACATAGTTACATATAGTATACATAAAGCAATACTGTTGCTGCATTCAATTCCATGAAAACATAGTTGTTGCAAGTAAACAAAACCCACAAGCTGTGGATTTAATTTAACACCAGATCTGGGGTTTAAAAATTATTTATAATAGAATTAACTAGGTCTTCAAAGCCTTTGCTTTAGAATTTTTCTGGAATTTCCTTTCTTTTAAGATGAATCTGCAAATGGGATTCAAGCAAGCCCATTAAGCTGGGACTCCCTTGGAAAGAAAAGAAATTTGTCAGTGTAGAAGAAAAAGTAACCAATCTTTTATACAGATATATTTAATCATGCAATAAAGAGCTCCAAATAATGAATTTAAATAGTATAATGTCTGAAGGATTAAAAGGTTTTTGCTTGCCCTAATTTCTTTCCAACCAACAAGCACCTCCAGTTTTCACTTGTGGAATCACCAAGTTTGAAACACAAAACAGCAGGCCAGCACAAAAAAGGATCATAAAATACACGAGATGTAAATAGTAAATTGCTTCCATATATATTTATCTTTCATTGACAACATTAGTAATCCAAAATGCGTGCATCTAATGTGCAGTAGTCATCTGTTTGCAGTGAGAGAGATGGGGTCCTGTTCTTTAACCTCTAGTTTAGGATAAGAGTTCCTCATGTCCCCATGGATTACAAGTGCTGAAGTCACTCATATTATCTTGCTAAGGTCAGTATATTCAGAGCATACTTACTGACCAACTGACAATATCTGCATACTGATTCTCTGATCAACTATAGTTTTGTACATGAAAAAAAGAATTATTAAAGTATAGAGGACAGTTCATTGCTGCCAAACTCTTTTTTCTTTGATCAGTTTAATACCGTAAGTTACCAGTGATCCATAACTTCTACCAGCTTTATGTTGATTTGGGTTAGTACTTAACATAGTTAGCTCAGTAACTCGGGGAGACCAAAACTGTCTCAGCATCTATCAGTCCTTGACAGATAACTAGTTGTCGATAGTCCTAGATAGTTCTCAGAAACTATCTCAACAGCTGGAGCTGTAAGAAAAACCATCAAATAACAGGCCCTTGAAAGCAAAGGTGTTGCTTGGTCAAGCTTATTGTTAGAAGAAGCAGGCAACTGTGGAAAAAGTTAAGGAATCAAAAAATACTGACATGTCCAATTAGCTGGGAAGGGCACGTTAATTCTGATATGGAAAGGAAGCGAAATGATTATGGGAAAAGTGTTGGAAGAAAATAAGGGGCATTTTTTTGTTTGTTTTGCTTTGGGTTTGGGGGGGGTTTGTTTGTTTGTTTGTTTTTTACATTTGGGCAGGGAATACTTTCTCTGTATACTTCACAGAGTGTTCTAATTTCTTTTTTAAAGAGCAGTAAGAAGAATTCGTAATATATGTGAATAACCAGGAACTTTGGGTCATGAGCATGAGGGCAAAACTATCTTAGATTTTCCCTCCTGGCAGAGAAAGAAACTTGTTTGGAGAAGGATGTAAACAGGCACCTATAAAGTGGATCTAAGATAGGAGCGTACTTCAGGATAATCCAGACTCAATTAGCAAAGTTGTAGAGACAAGGGGCAAGTCAAGACCTTGGGAAGTCCAGGAAGACCTTTCAGTTGTTTTGAATCAGAATTTTAAGTGCAGAAAGAAAAGGCTGAGAAAAGTGAGTGAGTTGATGGCCAGCTGAAGACGGTTTATTAGATTCAGTAAATCACTCAGAGAATTTAAAACCTAAAAACCTATACTTATTCTAGCCTGATTTGGGAGGAAGCTGGACAAATAAAGCAATCCTAACTAATCAGGCGAGGGAGTTAGTGTAATTAGGAGACTGAAGATGCAGCTGAAATACAGTAAGCAAAGTTTCTACTTCCTAAGGCCTATAGCATTTTGGTTTTTTTAAAGGTTCATTTTTAGTTATTCAATAATTCTAAATTTGGGAAAAACAGTAAACATACTTCATAGTGTTTATTAAAATCAAGAAGTTCTAATAACATGAAAGTGCACAATTGTACCGAAATCTTGATTAACACCCACGAGATAGCTCTGATTCTCTTACAGTGGTTGCTGACTCTTACTGATTAGCAAGTTTTTGCTAAACATACAATAGTCAGCACAATAATATTGATTAAGGATTAAATGTGTGATGTATTATCTGCACTTAACAATTGCGAATGTTCTTATTCAGAGATAAGATAGTGATTTTACATTGAAGGATAAATGAAGAGAGCAAGTGAAATAAAACAGATTGAATCTTGGTAACTGAGGTGGTAATCTATTTGGAGACCACTGATGACTGAGAAGAAAGCTTCAAATAAATGGCTGAATCTTGATTTCGTATGTAAGCCCAGCAAAAGACTGCTGTTTAGACTGATGAATTTATTGATTGAGACAAGGATGAAGTTCTTAAAGCTAGAAAGCTTAAAAGGCAGAAGACAGGGAATTTCATAAAGACAAGGATATATTTATTTGTCTTTTTTAGGGAGTTTCCTGTAAGTTTTGCCTAGGTACTCTTGATTTTTTTAGATGTCAGTAATATTGAGTGAAAGGTCATAAGGAATTACTTTCTCTGTGAGGATAATTGCAGAAATTTGGGGTTGTCTCAACTGAAGTGTAGCCATAAAAAAACTCTTTGAGACTTTTTAAAAATAGAATTCATAATAAATGCAAATTATTCAAATTACATATCTCTTTTTTTGTCTACAGTATTATGTATACTCACATAACACTGAGAATTACTAATGGTGGTCGGGATCCTGTTCTGTCAGAATATTCAGAGTGAATGAATATTACTCCCCAGCCTGGAGAACTTAAAATCCAATTAAGTAAGATAAATACTAATGAGAATACCTGAGTAATTTTGCCCATGACTCACATTTCTTTGGAGAGGATCTGGATCCCCAGCCTCCCACTTAGATTTGTGCTTACTGTATGGTAATGTAACTACACTTTTTGCAGTCAGCTGCCTTCATTTACAATTATAATATCATGATGTAGAACCTTTCCCCAATGTGTTAAAAGTAGTACATGGCTGTCATGGTTTAGAAATGAACCTGAGTGAAGTGGAAAACTTTTCCATGTTTGAATGCCTTCCTCTGACTTGAAAGTTTCTGCTCTTTTTCTTCTTCTATTAAAGATGTGTGAAAAGATGTAAAAATATTTTCCTGGTCCACCTTTTCCCAATTCCTAACAAGGATTTCTGACCACTGGCATTAGTAGTAATATATTTCTTTTTCATTCTAAATGCAATCTTTATGAGACTTTGCATTATAGACACAGGAAAAGTGTATCTTAAACATTAAGGTTATGTTAACTGTGGCCATATGATTTATGCAAAATAAATGCATAAAATAATTTAACAGGCATAGCTTCCCAACTATTAATGTCAATGTAAACCAAAGTCTGAGCTTAGTGTTGTTCATCTACCTAATTTGTCTTTCTCAGTGTGAAAATGGCCAAATAGCACTTAATATCATAACCTGTATCACTCTTACATTTTAGAAAGTACAGGCTAAAATAGTGAACAAGATGATACCTGAACTATTTTCAAATTTGTGTTTCTGTGTTTTATACAATATGGGACAGTGAGAAGCCTCTTCTAACCCGAACCATTCAATGAGTCTGTGATTATCTGTGGTCATATCTTATTGGAGGTCATATGAAAAAGCTGGTAGATGGGAAAACTGGACACCCATGTCTGTTAATTTCTAGTCTTGTGTTATCACTGTACGGTCCTCCTTTTCCTAAAAGGAGATTTCTAAGAACTGCTCCTCATGAATCAGAAAACTTAACTCATTTAGATGTGAGATACAATCTTAGGTAAACTGTTAAGCACACAACTCTAATGTTTTGAGCTCACAGGCAGATCCTGTTGACTTGAGCTGCCTTTTGCATCTCATGATATTGCAGAGGGTAACAGGTCCTGGAAGAACCCGGTTGCATCTTGTGGTAAGGGATGTCTTGAAGAGAGGTGCAATAAAGTGAATGCTTTGCATACAAAGGGTATGAACTTCCAGGTCTAAGTACCCAGGTAAAAGGCTCTCATAAATGGTTTCCTCAAAACACTGATTACAGTCTATTTTTCCTTATGTTATGTATAGGTTCCTCTGCTGTGATAATGACTGTATTGATTTTGAGCACTATTTTTTATATATATAGGTAACTTTATCATCATAAACTTTTTATGATCCACATCTAGGTCACATAGATTGTAAAAACTGCAATGATATAAAATATGTTTAGAACACATCAAAAAATTTTACAAATATCCAGACTTAATTCATCTTAGCATAATCAAATTTTTATCCCACAGTGTAAATACATTCTGGCTTTCCCACTCTCTTTCTGTGACTCAGTATTTCCCTTCCTGAAAAGGAATGTGTGTGTGTATCATCTTACATGTATAATGAATAAAGTACAGTACTGAAATGGATGTACGGAAATAAGTAAGAGAAGAATCACTTAAAAGATCATCAGAGATGACTAAACAGGCTCAAGAAATTGGTATAATTTAAATTTATGTTATGAAATTTTAAATTTTTATCGTAAGAGTAAAAATGCTTTGAATGATACTGAATTTCATATTTATTGGTGTTTTCTATCTGAAAAATCAAATAAAGTAAAATGTACTGTTCTGCAGGTATTTCCTGACAAATAAGAAGAAAGAACTAGAAGTGTGTGCTGAAACCTCACCTACTTGCATTTTATGTTGATTTTTTGAAACAAAGTTGTACCTGTGAAGTCTGAATAAATCCTTTAAATTATGGACCATCTGAATATTCAGAGTTTACACTAATATATTTATGAGATAATCACAGGAATTATCATCTCAGATTAGTTCAGAAAAGCATTATTGTTACCTGTGTTACACTTCCAAGTAGTGTTATTATATAGTGACAGCTGTATTTACTTAGCATGTCTTAAAAAGGTATTGCTTTACTCTTCACACTCTATATTGCAGGACTTCTGGGAAGTGACAAGATATAATGCACACACTAGTATATTTTTTTTTTCTTTTTATATGATTTTGTGCTAAAATTGCTTGTAAAATTATTAAAATATGCCATGATGGTACAAAACCAGATATCCCTGAATCTACATGTCCTTCAAATATGACTTGGATTCTAGTGCTAAAACTAATAGATTAGTTAGATTAATATCCTGTGCAATTTTTCATCACATCTCCATTAAAGTTGAAGTGGTTTCATTACATAATGATGGAAAATGTCAGGAAATATGAATAGGACTCTGACAGATATGGCAAATGTAAGAAGCATAGAAATGTGATAGAGTGTGTAGCACAAGATAAATATCTTTCTGGAGTAAGACTGAACTAGAAATGTATTTTCATCATAGTAACTGAAAGAACAGAATGAGCATCTGTATAGATACTAGCATTTAAACGGCCTCAAGTTGTGCCAGGGGAGGTTTAGATTGGATAGGAAAAATTTCTTTACTGAAGGAGTAGTTAAGCATTGGAACAGGCTTCCCAGGGAAGTGGTGGAGTCATGATCCCTGGAGGTGTTGAAAGAAGGTATAGATGTGGTACTTCAGGACATGGTCTAGTGGTCATGGTAGTGTTGGGTTTGACGGTTGGACTTGATGATCTCAGAGGTCTTTTCCTTAATGATTCTATGATTCCATGACTCTGTATTCAACCACATTACCTCCTTTGCTGCAAGGAATTCTTTACTTAGTACGTTAAACTCTACAGCTGTATAGTTCAGCTACAGATTTGAATACTGATGCTGTAGCCTGCAGAGCATGTGGCACTCTTCAGAGGCATCTTGATTCATCCCTCCCCACAGCACTTGAAAGCAAAGGTCTTGGAGTTTCCACCCAGTCATTTTAGTCATGGAAGAAGAGAATCTAGAACATGACAAGAAGCAACAAAAAATATTCTAAAGGCAATACCTGTAGCATCCGTTTCCAACCATTTTGGTATCTGTAACACACAAAAATGTCACACACATAACAACAGCGTTACCAAGTAAACAAGGTCAGTCCTTGAAGGTGAAGTGTGTAATAGGACACATGTCGCTGGAGGACACTTAATAGTCAGTAGAGGTTAGTGCTAGCATACACAATTTTCCAGGTCCAGCAATTTCTCCTGGAGATGGCCGTGGTACCCTTGCAAGTCACAGTTTTGGATGCACTACTGCTTCGGTACAGAGTTCCTGTAAAAACTCCCCACTGTGATGAGGCTTCAGGATATTTGATTCAGATCCTATGAGAAAACTGGAATCTACCAGATCTTTTTGGATTGTTTTCTACTCTTTTTACTGCTTCATGATGTATTTTCTTTTTTCACCCTCAACATTTTGTTCAGACTCCTCTCCTAATGAAGTTCTTCCTTTCAGAAATTTTTCTGTCCTTTCTTTGTCTTAGAGCAAGTAGAGAGGTCTCCTGATTACATTTTATCTGCTTCCCTCATTATTTTAAGTCCAGCTTCACAGCAGTTTCTTAATCTTAATTGAAATTCATATAAAAATTTGTTATTACTTATTTATCAGTTCAGATTCTGGGCTAAGGTTCCTTTTATAAATTCCTCCATTTATTCATTGTTATAGACTTAAGATAAATCAAGGCAGAAAAAGTATCTGGAGATTTGTAGGAGTTTGGAGGGTGGATGTTGGTGGGTTTGTTTTGGGGGGAGGTTTGAGTTTTTTTTCTGGTAGGAAGCTGTCTTCCCACAGAAGATGGTGTACAGGGATGGCAACTATAAGCTATAGACTCCAATCCCAGGTTTGCTATCGACCAATTCTACTACCTCAGGCAGACTTTTAACCTTTCTGATCTTTACTCTTTCCACCTTTAAGATGTGAACATTAATCTCTACCTTGTAGAAGTACTACTTAACTCTCCAGAGAAAAGTATCTAGAACAGTACCATAGTTTGAAAAGATTCACTTGACTAATCTATGTTCAACTAACCTTTGAAACAGATTTTAATTTTCAGTTAAATAAGTGAAAGTAAAGATCAGGAGAAATTATTAAACATCATGTTTTGTGCACACACAGTTGTATTTATGTGTAAATTTTATAAGCATGATGTTATATTTTTTATATATTTAGTCTTTCAGCAAGGGGATTATTTAATTATCATACTCAACAGTTCCCGTGGCACTGACTTCCAGATGTCACACATTTTTCTGTCCCAATGTCATTATTCATAATAGTTGCAGCAATTAAATTGTTTATACCGATTTTTTTTGTGTGTTTGTGTGAAAATTCTTAATGAAAAAATAAGGAATAAATACAGTTGAAAAAGAAAGAGCTCATATGATATTATTAATATCTTACGAGTTAAAGGGTTATATCAAATATTCCTTCAGATACTCAAAGTATTTTTACAAATTTTATTAGATCTACATATTTTACTATATTTCACAAGTGAAAGTAAGAGAGAAAAACCTATGAAATTTATAGAAGAAAATGTAAAAATTACTGTAACACACCAATAAAAAAGGCAGATGTCAAAACTGAGTTTCATTTTTTCTGACTGCAGGTAGTAACGCAGAAATGACAGAGCAACTTGAACACTGAGTATCAAGGCATATAGGCAACCTCTTTCCTTGATCCTGGAACACGTCTCCAAGTAGCTGCACAATGTAGTGTAGGATTTGAAAATTAAAAGGAAATCACAGGAAAAATGAGCACTAACAAGACAGAATGTCAAGACTAGAGTAAGACAGACTAGTCATGTAGCAGGAGTCAGTTTGTGGCTGAGTGAGAGGCTATCCTGGAGAGAAACCAGAGAAAGTGCCTGTGAAACTGAAAGATGTAGGGGTGCCAGATGCAAAACTGCTATAAATTCTCAGCATCAATAACATGCAAGAATAAGGAAGAAACATCGTGATCATGTATTTAAAAGCTGAAGCAAACACGTTCTTGATATCATAGAACTATGAAAAGAGGTATTTAAATATAAGTAAAAATACCTCAAATGTGAGAATCTACTAGTTTATAACTATAAAGGAATCAAGAGAATATTTGTTCACTTAACGTATTTTAACCATTCAGGCAAAATAAACAGGTCTAGGGAGTGTTATATTGAAAATAATACAAGCAAACCAGAAGTTTGTTAGGTATAAATTAGGGCAGCATTGAGTTAAGTTTTTCTGATGAAGCCACAAATGCAGAATCTTATAATCTGCAGGTAGCATTGTCTACACTGAGCATGCGGCGTGGTTTGGCTTGACTTCAGAGAGTGAATCATGGACATTAGTAATGTTAGGGTTTTTTCTACTATTATATACAAAGCAGATAGAATGTTCTTTCATGTCTGAAATAGAAGAGCATTACTGATGAAAGAAATCTGTAAAACTGACTTCTGATACTGTTTTGTGTGGTGAAATTCTCTAAGGAATATTCACTTGTCTAGTAGTTTTATTATTTAATTGCCTTGTCATATTTAGTCTCCCCAAGTGGCATTTTTTTGTATGGAAATATAAACTAGAATTGTAATGCTCTC
Organism: Eurystomus gularis; assembly: GCA_013400335.1. NCBI lineage: Eukaryota > Metazoa > Chordata > Aves > Coraciiformes > Coraciidae > Eurystomus > Eurystomus gularis. The sequence continues at coordinate 35,056 of VZZY01003596.1, forward strand.
CTTTTTTAATAGACCTCTCAGCAAAATTCAATATTTCCATTTCCTCTTTTCATTCCTGACAACCAAGAGGGTATTAAAATTCCAGCAGTAACTTTTTCTTGCAGGCTGGATTACTCTGCATTGAGCTTTCTGCTCATTTTGGTAAGCTGAAGTCCTCTTCAATGGGTTAATGTCTGTAGATTACCTAAAATCATTCTCAATAGTAGTAATACTTAATATACCTCAATTTCACACATATAGGCACTGTTCATTTATAAGGAGAAAGGTGTATTTCCTTGCGTGGGAAAAGGATTATAGAAAATACGTAATAAAGAAAAAATATCAGAAGGAAGCTAACAAGGTGCTACTTACTGCTCTGATCTTTAGGGACATCTTTCCACAGGAGACCTTTCTTGCTGTCTTTTTTTTAGCAAACTGGGGAAAGGGGCGGGTTGATGGTTATTTGTTTGTTTGGGGATGGTTTTTAAAGTGTTCATTCTTTCTTTGTGTTTTGCTCTCAAACAGAATTTTTGCATTATTTTCACAGAATCATAGAATGTTAGGGGTTGGAAGGGACCTCTGGAGATCAAGTCCAACCCCTCTGCCAGACCAGGACCATAGAATCTAGGGCAGGTTACACAGGAACACATCCAGATGGGTCTGGAAAGTCTCCAGAGAAGGAGACTCCACAACCTCTCTGGGCAGCCCCTTCCAGTGCTCTGGAACCCTCACAGGAAAAAAGTTCCTCCTCATGTTGAGGTGCAACTTCCTGTGCTCTAGCTTGTATCTATTGCCCCTTGTCCTATAGCAGGGCCCAAGTGAGAAGAGGTTGCCCCTTTCTTCTTGACACCCAGCCCTCATCTATTGGTCCACATCCATTAGATCCCCTCTCAGTCTTCTCCAGACTCAAAAGCCCCAGTTCTCTCAACCTTTCCTCATAAGGCAAGTGTTTCAGTCCCTTAATCATCCTCATAGCCCTCTGCTGGACTTTCTCCAGTAGATCTCTGTCCCTCTTGAACTGGGGAGCCCAGAANAGGATACCATTGTTAATTTAAGTTTGGATACTTCACGATGAAATCCAAATTCTCATGTTTCTGGTGTCAGAATTCTGCATCAGGATCCATCTGAGGTATTTTAGATAATGTTATCTGAACAATTCCGTATCTCCACAGTACGGCCTTTCTGTTACAGCTATGCAAGAATGGAATTTTGTTATCAAAATTCAACAGGTATAATTTGCAGAAAAAAAAAAGATACTTTTGAACTTTAGAATATCTACAAAGCATAAACTAATTTTTCTGCTCACGCAGTGATAACATTTTCCTTCTTTTTTTTTGGTGAAAAATCTGAAGATAACTTGGCCTCAAGGTATTTAGTTTGTTATCTAGGAATGCAGAGCTGTATTTCAGATTTGGAATAACTGACATCTTAGTTGAATCACAGTACTTTCAACAAATTTGCTTTTCTTATTTTCATGTAGTATTATAACTAGTTGTATCCATTATCTATCCTGCAGTGTGTTGCTTTAACCCTTGATTTAGCAAAGCATAGATTTATATGCATAAATATGGTTGACTTCGTTGAAACCCATCCTGATATCATGATATCTGGGAATTAATCTATTTCTTTAATTTCCTCCTTCAATTCACTGTGCTTGTATGAAACATTTTCTCTGAATGCTGCTGTTACACATGTTAATGAGAAATGGATGGCCCGTGATATTACTTACAGTATGAAGTAGTTTAGAGTTTAGATAACTCAGTTTTCAGAATAGTTTATTTTTCCCTTTGATCTGACTGATGAGGATCAATACTGTTTTTACTAATCTTCACTGTCATCCAAGTATTTTTTCCTTGTGCAGGCAGTCTATCAAGCAAATACTTAATACTGAGCATAATCTAAATCTCTCCCTCTCCAATAAAACATCCAAGTTTGGTTTACTCTTTTTGAACCCAGTACTTTATTCAAGCTAATGAAATTTTTTTGAATGATAGTTGAATGACACGAATTTTGCTAAATACCCAGGTTCTATTCATACTGGGATTTCTGGAAGCTTTCTTTAACATCTGTAATTGACCTGTGGTAGTAAGTTAGATTAAGCTTGGCTCTGAATCAGTGTGGTAATTCATATGTCTCTGTTTAAAGCCAAAAAAACATCCGAGGATTTGGCTATCAATCTGAGAATGGGGAGATCTGTGCAAGATCACTCAAGGCTAGACTAATAGAACACATTTTTGAGCCAGCTTTTTACATTCAAAAACCTCTTCTCTTGTCTAATTCCTGAGTTTTCCAAACTGGCACTTCTGACTGTGTGTTAGGTCTGTCAGAGAGGTCCCCAGGTTCTTCTATTGTGGCTGACGCCCACAGCCACAAAAATCATGTCTCTGTAAAGCTGGTAGCTCCTGTGTGCTAAATGTCAGTCCTTCCCTATTCCTGCTGAGACCTCACTTTGTAGATTTGTGTCTCTGAAGGAAAGGAATGGGAAGATCTTCATCATTCCTGTAACCATACAATTATATTCTCACTGGAGTTTGATGAAATTCAAATCCCTACCCATGCCGGACTCAGAGCTCCCTGATTTGAATCTCCCATGACAGTCCTTGAGCCACTATCAAGTATGCTGACAGTGCATTCAAGGCTGCTGATTTTGGCCCATCTTTGCACGTTGTCAAGGACACAGTGGCATTGTCTTCTCAGAAATTAGGTTTCAGTGTATGGTGGACACAGTGGTGAATGCCATTCTCACCTTAACCACTCGTGCTGACTTGCTTGATGATTTTTGTGAATTTCTCAGCTCCTAATTCTTATAAAATGCTCTACAATGATGTTTGGCATGTAAGGTTGGAATATGACTTCTTCCAAAAGAGCAGGATGTGCATTTACTCTTGCTTCAATTTCACTGTGTTCTATGATGGAATTAATGTTATTCCCTCAGTTATATTTGAGATTATGAGATACTCAGCTTCTACGGTGGTAAAGCCATACAAGTTTCTTAATTAGATAGTAAGTCCTTTGTCCAATTTGAAACATATACATTCAAGCAACTACTAAAATTAAGGCTGAATTGTACCCGCAGCTGTTAAACATCACAGTGGTTACACCATTTAGTTCTTGCTTTGGCAGGATGTTTAGCATGCACCTAAATTTAATTCTTAATGAGTTAGATTAAATCTCTTTGGTGCTTAGGCGCATTCTTGACTCCATTACTGAATAAAGACTCAAAACTGAACAACAAACAAGCTAAGGACACCCAGCAGAATCATTGGACTCTTGTTCCATAAGACTGGAAAGCTGACTTTGGCATGAAGACCCGTTTGCTTAATTAAATCTCTTAATAAGTAGACCTCCTTTATGACTTATACATAACTAACAAGCTTAAATACTACAGATGATTTTTTTCTACAATGTTATTGAATAATTAACATTTAATTCTAATCAAATCCCATAATTTCCTGTTACGGTAAGCACAGAGACCCAGTTCCAGAATGCTCAGAGCAAGCTGTCCTGCTTTGCTAAACACGTACTGCAGACCCTTAATGCTGCTCCAGAAGACTTCTCTGTGTATTCAATTAAAACACAAAGTTACTGCCTAATATACACAAGTAGATGTGTTTCATACTGAATAAATGGGTTTGGTTTGGATTACTAGCTATTTCAACACTTTTATTAAAATACGGAAAGACTAAATGGAGCTGGGGATGTAATTCTTCTCAGTCCCCCTTCTCTGACAGTTTGAAGTGGAACTAAAATGTAGTATGTACGCATAGCAATAACTACATCTGGCATAAAATATTTCACACACAAAAAAATAAGCAGAAGGTCTGTTCCTTTATTATATGGGGTCTTTCATGTTAAAAATGCTGATACTTTTTTTTTAAAAAAATGAATTTATACAGCTATTGCTGCTTAAAGCATAACATATACTTCTAACATAAGAGATGCTTCTATTTGCACTGAAGGCAACATTTACACTTCTGATTAATTGATAAGAAAGATGCTTCAGTCCCACAATTATCTTTGTAGCCCTCTGTTGGACTCTCTCTGGGGGGGGGAACTGGGGAGCCCAGAACTGGACACAATACTCCAGATGGAGCCTCCTTAGGGCAGAGTAGAGAGGGAGGAGAACCTCCTTTGACCTGCTGACCACAGTCTTCTTAATGCACCATTGGCCTTCTTGGCAACAAGAGCACACTGCTGGCTCATGGTTAACTTGTTAGCCACCAGACTCAAAGGTCCCCTTCCACAGAGCTGCTGGAGGAAGCACTCCCACCAAATGTGAGATCAAAATATTGGAAGCCTCAGCCTTGTCCTTCTCAGAAAATGTGTCTGCCATGTCCCAGCGGTAGCAACACCAGAGCAGCCAGCTCTAGAGCTTATGGCATTTTTTTGCCATGTAAGAGGTAAACTCCAAAGCCTCTGGAAACAGAGATTCAAAATAGATCCAAGTTTATCTCCACAGCAGGAAATCCAGGTGCTCTAATGAAACCACGAGTCTTGGAACTTCCAGGTTTGTACGGGCAATTTGTGGCAGGAGTCACAGGGATTTGTATCTGGGGAAAGCCTTGCTCCAGCAATTTTGGAGCTGCAGTTAATGATTAAGGAATTGGCACCTGTGGCAACGGCACAGCAGAGCTGTGCTGTCTGGAGGCCATATTTCATTTCAGAAATATTTTCCTCTGTTGTTTCATGTTATTGAAACTGGGCACAGGGGAAGGGTGTGAGATACACACAGGTGCCCATCTGCCATGTATGCTCCTCATTGCAGCACTCCCACAGTGCAGCAGAGCTCCCAATTTAGATTTGACTGCTTCTGCCTCAGCAATGTCTTTCTGCAACAGTGCTGATGATACTCTGCAAGAACTCATTAGCCAATACCTAATTAGAGTCCTCTTCTTTGCTGATCCACCCTATGTTTCTCCCTTTTTTTTTTTCTGACATTACCTCATCTGTTTTCTGAACAGTTGTTCTTGATATGTTTTGTATTTCCACTGCAAATTCTTCAAGACGGGCATTAGTAATTCAGCCTGTTTTGCAGGGCAATGTGTATGCTTACACTTCTGTCTAAGCAGAAAAACAGTAAAAGCAACATCTTGAAAGATTTACTGAATAGGGTGATAACATTAGAACATTTTCTTCACAGAGGATGAAATAGTTAACAGCAAAATTATCGTTTAATCTTACTAGATCATAGGATAATTCCCATAACTGTGAGATTACTGACACCACTGTGTATATTGTTGTTTTAATTGTTTGCTAATTAGCAGTTCACCGAGCAGACCAAATTGCTGCTTGGCATGCTGCACTGTGGTACAGCTTTGGCTCCCTCTGTCTCCTACACCCCATCTGCTCTTCCCCTCTCTCCTTCTATGAGCTGTGAGCAGGGAACTGCACTTGCTCATGGACTAAAATGAGAAAGCAGATTATCCCCAGAAGAAATCTGACTGGGCCGTGCTGGAAATTTAAAACATAATTGGAAAATGCGTGTTTTTTTGGTCTTCCCTAAAATAACACTGCACTAAAATGATAACATTAAAACTCCTCTACTCCCCACCTCCAAAGCTTCAGGTCAGGGAAATAAGCTGAGAAGTAACATTGAGGCGTGTAGGGGGGGCGTGGGAAAGAAAAAAGGAAAAAGAAAGAAGATTAAAACATCTGAATAATAGGTTTCAAAGCAACAGACTGGTTTTCTTTTCTGTTTCTATAGCCACAAAACAGTATGCACATGAGAAAAAGTAAAAATGACAAAATGCAAGCAGCAGCAACTTCTCTGGATAAACATGAAAGATCACTGACATAAAACAGGTCCCTGCTCCCATTTCACGTAAGTCATTGTTTGAAATGCAAGCATTCTATTTTGGGCTCACAGGTCCAATTATTATTCTCCAAAATCATACAAAAATCTGTCATAAATGGTGTGCATTTTGTCTTACGCCTGACCTGAAGTCTACTTTTATTTCAAAGCTGTAAATAACATGACCTGTCTGAGCTGAAGGTGTAGGTTGCAGTCTTCAAAATTATTTTAAAATTTCTCCCCACTACATGGCCTGAAATTAGTGTGAATTTTGTGTTCTGTTCTTCATCATATTCTAGACTTGAATGAATTCAATAAAGGGAATGACACATTGATATGCCAAAAAATAGTTTATATAACTACTCAGTAGCTAAAGAAAGATGCAATGTCAGAATTGTTGTCTATTTCTTATATAATCATTTACATCTGGGATGTGCTTAGCACAAAAAGTAGAACTCAGTGGCTTTTAGCTAATGGATTATTTTTTATCTTCCCCAGGTATCCAAACTACTACTACTACTCTTACTAAAGGTTAATGCCAGAGTTAGGTGATTGCAGTCAAAAGCAAAAAGAGCAAGAGATCAGAAACACTGCGAACTGATTCCTTCGTAGGTATGGCAGCAATTTGTGGTGTTCATCACTCTACAACTGGGCTGCTTTCTGCTCTTTGTTAACCTCGAGATGTCACATTAAAAACTGGGCACATATCTGCTTAATGGGCTAAATAGAAACTGGGCATAAGGAATGTGTATTCCAGTACCTTGAATTCTGCAGGCCTAACGAGCTAGCCACAATACGTTGTGTTCCTCAACTGAATTGACTTCCAAAGGTATGTTGAGGAAACAGAATATAGCAACTTTAGCACTTCTCTTTTTACAACTGAATTGTAATTCAGTACTGTGAACTGCACATTTATTTCTGCCTTGCCACCTATTTGATGCGGGTGGAATCAGGGTTGTGATTGCAGCTGTATATGTACAGATGTTAAATACCTTTGAAATGATACCTCATACAGCTACCTTTAAGATCCTACTTCGTATTGCCATAATTTTTCCAGACCTTGGTATTAGATGCAATTATCAGACAAACAAACAAACCGTGATGTCCAACAACAGCTTCTAAAAATACTTCCTACCTAGTTTTTTCACACCTTTCAGTTTGACTCTTGTGTCTTTGGGAATCAGCAATGTTCTTGTTCTGACCATACGCTTGCACCTGTCTTGGCTACTGGCAACACTGTAGCTGTTATTTCTCTTTAATATTGCAAAGCTGTTACCTTTTCCTTTCTGGCGATGAAGCTGTATAATAAAATATGTAAAAAGTCTCTAATTCATGTTGATGGCCTTTTCATTAGCCTGCCATGAATTTTCTGTTTTGCAAAAGGTCATAAAGAGCTGTACAGAGACTTGCAGTCACCTCTCACCTTTGTACAGTGAGCCTCTCCACAAGAGGCATTGCCCTTATGAGCCATGAGAGCCTCAGGTGAGGCAGTGTAATATCTCAGGAAGGTAACAAAGGTAATTCTGGCTGTCTCTCTGGTCTACTGGAAATGGGAGAAGACAAGCTGATTGTGGTGGGTTAACCAGGTGCCCACCAAGCTGCTCTATCCCTCCTCAGAAGAGCAAAAAAAGGGGAGGAAAACAAGATGAGAAACAAAAAAGCGGTTTAATAATAATAGAAGCAAAGCCAAGCAAATCCACGCACGGAGGCAAGGGAAAACAAAGATTTTTTCTCTACTTCCCATCCGCAGGCGATGTCTGGCCCCTCCCTGGGAAGCAGGGCTCCAAGACGCATAGCGGTTGCTCTGGAGGACAACAGAACAGCCCCCCTTCTCCTCCTCCTTTTCCCTAGCTTTATAGCTGAGGTGATGTCATATGGTCTGGAATATCCCTTTGGTCAGGTCGGGTCAGCTGCTCTGGTTGTGTCCCCTCCCAAGATCTTGCCCCCCCCCATCCCACTGGGGGGGATTGTTGCGAAGAGCCCTGGTGCTGTGAGAGCACTGCTCAGCAGTAGTCACAACACGGGGGTGTTATCAACACCCTTCTAGCTCCCAGCACAAAACCCTGCACCATGAGGCCTGCTATGTGGAAAACCAGCTCAGCCAGACCCACTACAATGAGCTTTTTAAAAACGTCCCTTAGATGTAGAATACAATTATTGATTTGTGATTTGCAAAGTTGCTTAATAGTCCCTTCACAGTCCTCCATTTTCTCATTATTATTCCATCAGGTTACATCATGGGATTAAAACAAACACTTGGTTACAGGTATGAAACTGCGTAGCTGACATATCAAAAGGAAGAGTTTAGCATTTTGTTGTGTTGTTGACTTTGGGGAATTCATGTTTGGAGAAAAATAAAATATGCTGTCTCCTCTAGAGACAGTGAAGCGGCTGTGACACTGTCACTGAAGAATTCAGGCTGCTGAATGATAAATGCATAACTTGGGAAGATTTGTTCTTTTTGTTAGGGGACAGAGGGTTGTTTGGGTTTGAATTACAATTTTTTTTTTTTTTTTTTTGAGAATGTCTGCAGTTTGTCAGGAAATTGAAAATAGATTAGCAGACACTGCATTTAAAAGATATTTTAGTATGCTCTGAGTGCCAGCACAGGCATTCTGCTCTCATTGGATCTGATGCTAAGTTCTTCTTCTACTTTGATCATGCCTAAGTGTCTTGACAATAATTGCTACGTATCTCCTACAGCATTCGCCTTACACCACTTCCCACATTCGGAGTCAGGTTTTATATTTAACTTTTGTTACAGAGATAGAGCCATTCTTCGGAGAGATTATCTCTTCCTAGCCAAAGACAGAGCAAAGGCATCCACGTTGTTCCTCGTATATCTCTGTATGGCTAACAATATCTTCTATGAAATACTGCAATATTACCTCAAATATTCAGTAGGAATTGAAAGAACAGATCACCTATGATTATACTCCTTTCTCTTAGTGAAATCTCAGGTGTGACAACACTGTCAATAATGAGAAGCCTTTTTCTTTTCTTGCAGGTTCAAAAAGATAGATTTTTTCCTCCTCCCTGTTCAACATATGTGCTAAACCAGTGGGTGATATTATAAAATGCTACAGGCTTAAATGTCTGCCATATGCTGATGGTGCACAGCTGTACATATCTTTTCATCAGGAAACAGACAACAGTCACCCAGATTCTCATTGCTGGTAAAAATAAAGCACTAGCCAAATATAAGTGACTTAAACTGAGGGAGGAAGCAGATAAGGATGAAATGAATGGGAAGTTTCTGCAAAGTTTTCATAGGTCTAATGTCCCTCAAAGGCTTGCATACTTTGCATTAGGTAACAACTAGACATGCATAGGCAGTCGGAAGAAAGGTGACATTTAATCACTTCTACCTCACAGAAAACACAAAGTGCAGACATGACGTACAGAGAAATACTTAGCATTGCTTCTCCATATTTTTGATCACTTAGTTCTTTTGCTGAGGTGGGGAGGAAGAGGGAAATGCAACAGATCCAAAGTGTTGCTCTGATCGGAAATGTTCTAATCTACTTTCTAGTTTGGCCCCTAACAGGGAGAAGTACCAGTCAAACCCCTCCCTTTTGTTGTTTTACTCCCACCAGAGTGCTGATGCTTAACCATGGAAAAAGGCAACAGAACAGATTTAGGCTGTTCTGAGTAACAACGAGCCACAACACTTTAAAAAAAAATGTACAAAATTGTTACTCTTCTGCAGATTTTGTATCAAAGTTATTCAGATCCTCTACAGATAGATGTAGGAAAAGTCCTAAACCGTGCTTAGGATAGGTTGGCAGAACTATACAAGCACTTTGCACAAAAAGTGCATTTACAGTGCTGAGAACAGGGCATGGATTTATTCAAACAGAAATCCAGCAAAGGGTCTGCACTGTTTCCCTCGGAGTATACAGATCTCTTATTCATATTAACCTTTGTATGTGAGAAGACAAACATGCTTCATGAAACTCAAATAAGACCCTTACATTCATCAGATAATTTAATTCTAACCATTTTCCACAGATTAAGAATCAGATTAAGAATGTATTACTGACAATATCCAGCTGGAAGGACGTAAGTGCAAAACTGGGTCATATCAACAGCTTAAGCCAGTGATTATGGAGTTAAATGCAATAATCTAAACAGAATATCGGCGTGTAGATACTTCCCTAAAAGCTATATTTGGAATGATATTAATATTGTTGCCTATTTAATCAACTACTATAGTCACTCTAGTAACCATCTGTCCTAAACACATGCTGGATGCCTGGTTCTTGGATTGAAGAATCTTTGTAGGCTACAGATTTTGCTAGTCTGGGAATATAATGCCTAGATACAGGGGTCTTTAGCAGCTAAAAGCAGGAGTCTTGCTGAATTTTCCTTGCTCTTTAATGTTTGTGGCATTCAGGTCTTCTGAGCAATGTTTGTACCTCAAAATGAAATGATAATTCTGGTTAGATTCGACTATGTCGTTATGCATAGGTCAAAATAATCTTGGCAAAGGCAACCGTCTTTGCCCCATATAATCTGCAGTGTAACTGAAGTGTTTTGAATTAATTTGGAATTGGTCATATTCCTCAAATATATTTTTTTCTGGTTAATGACAAGTTTCTGATTGAAGACCAACATCGTCTGAATGGAACGTATGAAGAGGTATGGAATAGAAGTCAGCCCTGTCTCAGAATGAATTTGGTGGCTGAGTAGGAGACTTCTGTCCCAAATACAGAAATATAGAATAGTTTTCTCTGCCAGAGGCCTGAGTACTAAGTTATCAGGAAATTCTAAATAATATATTGATTTCATAAAATAAGTTCAACTGTGAAATTTGATAAATAAGCCACACTGTCAAATGACAATGTCCAAACAATATGTCAATCTGTTTAATCCATTGGTAATATCCCCTTTTATCTGGAAGAATTTTAAAATCAGAGTAGTAGTATTTATTTTCATAGAATCAGCAGAACATAGTAGAAGGAAAAACAAGTGGCAATATCATAAGAAATAAAATCTCGTTTAATACTCAATAGTTGCTTCACACTACTCATTTTTTAAGACCAGCCCTTACAAATTTACTGTACATGCTAATAATGCAGTCATTAAGAGCATCTTCCATGTTTTTCTTCCAGAATTCATTGTTAAGAGTGTATGTACAACTTAACCAGAATCTAAAGTGTTTACTGACAATACAATGGAAGATAATGACTCAAAATAAATTCTTGGGTTTGAATTACAGTCAATTGTTACGATTATTTGGGAAATAAAAAGTAAAAAGAAATGTCATAATGAGTTATTCAAGGATTTTAAATACTCCATCAAGAGCTGCAGTTTTATCACCACAAATCAGAAGATAAATTCCATTGAAAATTAAGAAAGAATCACCCATTTTCTGAAAGAGAAAAAGGAGAGAGTACCAGAATAAAGAATCTTTTCGGTGATGATGATATAGTCATTGAATCCTGTTTGCTCATTTTGCTCACCTCTGGAGCCTTTTCTTTAAGCTTCCCTAAGCCTCTCCCAGTTCTAGGCAGGAATGCTTCCTCATTTCTTTATAAAGCGACTAAGTGTTTGTGTTTTACACTCCTGGACTTTTTTATTCATAAAAAGTCCTAACTGCCTGGCTACATTTTCAGAGCCATACGAGCAGCCCCCTTCACATGTTTGCAGCCCTCACCTTTGCTGCCTGGGTGTGGGAACATGTGAGAACACTTTCTGTGATGACCTTGCTACAATTAGAAGAGGGAAAAATTCAGTCTCAGGTGAAATATAGAATGTTGCCAAGGATCAAATGTATTTTCCTTTTTGGGCTTTTGATGTTGTAGAGCTTGGAAAATCAACGTCTTACCTTGAAGGCATCTCAAGTTACTCATCGGAGTTCTAGAATACTGTGCGGTGTAGGGTTGCATGGGTTTGGTGGCAAGAGTCCAGGCTGATTTCAGACTGGCTACAAGATCAAACATGGTCAGGTTGTCCACAATATTGCCAACTTTAGACTTAGAGCATCCCTAAATGGTGCCATAATAAGTACAATTATATGAACACTGTGGACATAACTTGGATGTCTGGCTTGGATGTAGAAGTGGAATTAAAATCAAAGCAATTTTATTTCTACCGGAAAGAAAATAATAAAAGCCCATAAGATCATACATTAGCTCTGTAATTAGCCATCTATGAGACTCTTGTTAACTTTTTGTACCTTTGGCAATGTGCAACAGAATTTTAATCACCTTTATATTATTGTCTTGTCTTCTTTTCCCTTTTTAAAGGGAACCAAACTCATGTGATATACAACCAGCCCGTGCAATTACTAATATTTTGTATCACTAAGAATCTGGAAAGGGTAAGATTATCTTATTCTCTGACCAAACATTCAGGGACAGGTTGGATGGGACTTTGAGCAACCTGGTCTAGTGGGAGGCATCCCTGCCATGGCAGGGGGTTTGGAACTAGATGATCTTTGAGGTCCCTTCCAACCCAAACCATTCTATGATTCTATTATATACATATACATCAGATATATTCACTTGAAGTTTAACATCCGTACCTAATCTAATAATTGTTTATTCCCTTGATGGTCACTTAGAAGAAATAAGCATTTGTAGATCACAATTGATCTCAGTCTAGAATAGGACAAATGATTTCCAAAGGTGATTATTTCCCTCTTTTAACTGTAAGGGAAACCCATCTGAGTATCATTGGTGTAGGTATCTAACTGGGTATGTCTACAATAAGCTGATACAAATTTTTCCCACATCAATGGAAACAGGTAATAGGTCAGTATCTGATGCTTGTAGGAACTCTAATATCCTTCACGATTACATCACTCTGATTAAAATCGTGAATGGAAACCCTGTGGGGAGGGACCAATAGCTAAACAGGGAGAAAAATTTGGGGACTCAGAAATATCTGGGGGTCAGAAATGACTACTCTTAATAAATCAGGAGAGAAAGGGATAGAGGAATTTAGTTGGAGGTCATGCCAGAGAAGTGGTAACATTGTACCCCAGACAATGGAGTAGTCATTTGCAGTATTCATTCATCATTTCTATTTAATCACAGCACCTGAAGCATAAAAGTAATTGTATCACAGCAGCTGAAGCATAAAAGTAAATGTCAAAGCAAACTTTAAAACTATGTTAAACGCAGATGGCTGCATGACCTGTCCCACCACACAGCCTGTGAGGCCAATTAGCACAGACATAAGTTTAATAGATCAAATGATTTTAATGTCTCTATTTAACATAACTCATTGAAGATAACAAAGAAATACTAAAATTCCATATTTTTCATTTAACCTAACAAAGTCCTTGCTATCACTGATTTCTATGCAGCGTAACATGAGATACATTCAAGTTAACAGGAGAAATATATTCTCTAAAAGATAGGACAGAAGCTTTTCTCTATGCCACTGTTTATTTTTGATGGATAGGGCATTCAAGACAGTAGCCTTCATTTAACTTATTTTCCATCCAGGTGTTGACATTCATAGGTGGGTACTTATCCAAACAATTCTGTTGTTCACCACTATCACATCTGTTATATTAAAAGTAACCGTAAATGCAAAGATAGAAACGGGACAAAGAAGGGACAATTAAGTTCTAAATGTGGAAGCAGCTATACAAGGGATTGGCATGTGGCAAGGGGAAAAATCATCTATATGATACAGGGCAGTCTGCCAGCCTTATAGGTGATCTCTTAATCAACTGCAGACACTTAAGGTTCACAAATTCATATTCAAAACTAAGTAAGGCTTGGCAATGATCCTTTTTTGTTGTTGTTGAAATGGTTGTGCCAGACTGGAAGCAGCTAATGAAATAACTTATTAACCAGTATTCTGGAGCAACAAATATGGAATAAAAAAAAATGTGCAACGGTCTACTTCTATCATAGGCTAACATTTCTGAAAAACCTGGCTTGTAAATGAATTTTAATAACTGTACTCTAGAATACAGTTAGGAAGTGAAAATCTGAGGAAAAAAAAGTAATCTTACAGAGATACAATATGAAGCAATCAGACAACAAAACTTGGGGCCATATTCATAACTCCTGGTATTGAGTTTCAGTGGCTTAAGTATTCAGGTCTGTTAAACGTATTAAGAAGAGAAAAAGCACATAAAAAGCTCTTCCAAAGGACTGAATTATAAAATTATATTATATACATTGGAACAGGAAAGCAAGCTATTCAAAGCCAGTCAAATTAGAAATGGAGTTACCCACTGCATTATCCTTTGTGAGAAAGCTTTGACATTCCGTACGCTCATCATGTGTATGCTCACTCTCCTTCTCACAGGTAATCATTTCGATGCAGTTATGTTGCCAACTAGACATGTTCTATATACACTAACCCAGAATAAATCCAAGCTTAATAAACCCTTTTCCCTTCTGACCCCAATAATAGGTCAAGAGAGAGGGAATCAGGATTACGGAATTTTTTTAGATGCTTCCGGTGCCACAAAACTTATAGTATGACTACACATTCTTAGATCACATTTTTGTATGTGGTTTCTAGTGGAAAAGAGTTCCTCACCCCAAATCTCACCTTTTTAATAGCAACATGAGCAAACTAGTATGCTGTCATCAGATATGTGCTTAAAGATACTAGTCAAGGATAGGTCAAAGATAGTAGTCTCCTAGCTACTGGACATGATCTCATCTTTTCTGAAAAAGGTCATAAATCAGATGAATGTTAGTCTATCACATAATTAAAACTGTAGTAGTTATCATGGTTATAAATCACTGTTTATTTAGATTTGCGTTCCAAATCTACTTATGATGGTAATATTCATTTTGTAATTTTCCTTGATTGCTCCAAGCACGTGCATCCCTTTTAATGAAGGCATCCCTTTAAGTAAAATAGTCTGTAACTGAGCTGACATGGTCTTTGTTTTCAGAATAGGAGATGTGGAGTGTATTCACAGGTATTTCAAAAAAATCTTCATTTAAACCCTTTGATGTCATGAGTTCACTATCAAGTCTAAAAATACAGTATCAGTTCAAATTTCTCACATCAGCGACGTGAAGAATTTGACCATTAGTCTTGTTCCTTAATAAATTATGGAGGCCCTTGATGACATTTAACCTGTCCTTAAAGGAGTTCTAATGTTAATAATTTGTGGCAGAAATTAATGTTTTAGCTATTTCTATTACTTCTGTAAGCTATCACTAAGAAATTACTTAAATTGGGAAAAAACTAGGCTATGAGCTGATGGAATATTGGCAGCTCATAGCATAGGTGAACAAATACCTAAACCCTGCATATTAGTACTTTTCCTTTAATAACTGAAATATACATTTTTGAAGGAAATGTGATTCTAAGATAACAATGCTGGATGGCATTTTTTTTCAAAAGGACAATCCAACTCATGGCAGATCTTCTGCCACCTGGGAGACAGCCTCTAAGCAGCTTCTACATCTGCAAGAAGATTCTTTTATCATACAGTAGTGTCTTTTAGCTTATCTCAGAGAGGATATTAAATGAAAGAAGGAAGGCTTTCTCATACACTATATTAAAAAAAAAACAAACCACAAGCAAAAAGGAATAAGGTTTTTTTAGTATGCTTCATTCCCAGGTATTTATGAAAGTTTTATCACCATCATTTCCAATAGTGGTGTACATGCTTCACTTTCCCTGAGCTGTGGACAAGGGTTCCGCAAGTGTGAGGGCAACCAAGACAACATGAAAGCAGCCTTCAGTAGGGTTGTTAGTTTTTATTATTGTTGAGAAAATGTCCTTAGCTAACATCTTTATTTTTTTCAGAGTGCTTTGCATACAAATAATTATTTAAATATGTCAAAAAGTGACAGCTGGTCCTTCTCCTCATAAATGAAAAACCATCTAAACTCAAAAAAATTGCGGATATTTATTTATTTGAGAAGAAAAGCTATAATGAATTTCACATTGCATTTTTTAAGTATGCTGGTTTGCATGCTCATAGCTTTGTCTTCTAGCCTTGAAATATATGATCTGAACCCCTTCTTCATCCTCTGTCTCCAGGGGCTAGGGAGAGAACAGCTTGCTTATAATGATATTATTATGCTCTTTCAACTTCATTTTAATACAGCCAAACACATTCCTCAAAACTTCAGGAGAGAGCTTTCTGACTGTTTACTTCTTTACAGATGTAAAGTTCACTGTGTCTTCTATTTCTAATATCCTCTTTCTTCTGGAATAATAGAAAACATTCTCACCTACAGTTTAACGATATAGCAAAGGATGAATGAGTATTTTTTTTGGTAGTTGTACGGAAAAAACAAGCCTCTTGGATGTTTGTGTGCTATATTTTTTTAAACATGCCCAGAGTATAGAAGTTTATCTTTGTCTACACTGTTTAGGTTAAAATTCACCTGCTAAGATCATCTAGGTTTATAGCATCTAATCACCTTACTATTTAAGATTTCTAAGGCATTTTAATTTCTTTAGACCTCATAAACATATATCAGTGTGAAACGTAATGGCCTTTTAAACGCTGGATCTCCTTAAACGAGTCTCTGTTCTTAATATCTTGGACATCCTTATCAATTGTTCCTTTTGGAGAAGGAGCAAAATTAAACGCATAGAGTCAGACTTTAGATACCTGAAAGGGGTTCTAGAAGACTGTATTAAAGCAAATCAGAGTTATTGATACCTGAAAATAAAACATCTGTTAAAGCTTTTGCAGAAGACTCAGTTTTATGAAACAGAGAAAGACCAGGAGTCCTTGTTTCTTTCTTTTTTCTTTTCTTTTTGTGTGTATACTGTGTTCATTATATTCTATTTTGTATTCAGATCCATCAATTTAGTTAGGCACCAAGAAGTTTATGGGTATTAGATCGTCTTCTTCTCCAGACATCCATGGATTAGAGAAAGCAGTGGATGAAATTTATGGTGTTCAACACATAGGATTGCTGCAGATCTCATCCTATGTCTCTGGATCTGAGAGAGCGTATGGTGCGTACACTTCCAGATCTAACTATGGCCAGCTGTGTATCCATTCAGCAGGTGCATTTAAACTTCATTGCACATGCTCCTTTTTCAGCCTAAGAAAAGATGGTTGTTTAATCCTTGCTCCGAGTATGATGGTATCAGTAGTCACACTGGCCACAAGCCTACTCTCTGTGTATTTTTGGGACTTCAGTATATTGGGATCTTGGTCTACAGCTTCTAGGAAATATAAATAATTCTTAAGTATTTGTTGGTGTAATAGTACTGTAGCTATTCACTACATGTAATGCAGCTATTAGCAAATAGTGTAGAAAAAATCCCCAATAATCCTCTTTTGTTTTTCAAATATTTAAAACAACTGTTGTTGTTTTGCAGCTGAGATTTTCTGAGCTGCCAAAAATGACAGCAGTGGATTCAGCATTAGGAAAAAAAAAACAACACAACAATAATAATCATCTATTTTTAAAGTTCTGATTTTTTTGATAGCATCTAGTGCTCTTTTACTAGAACGAGTTTGTGCCAGAACTTGGGAGGGCTAGTGGTGACAAATAAAGTTCAGTAAGAATGTTGTCCCTGGTTATCATATAGTTTTGAAAGGTGCATCATGTTTATGTAAAATTAGTGTTTGCTTGACTGTGCAGGAATATTAGTATAAAAGCAATTTGGGATCATTTCACAATAACCTGAGAAAACATATGGTCTAGATATTTCCTGCCTTNTTCCTGCCTTTGTTTCTTTTCCCCACTTCAATCTGCCTGGCTGTAGGTTGAGGAAGAAAGACAGACATTACTGGATATGTAAGACTGACTCTTTCTATAAGTAGTTAGGTATTGTCATTGTTTGTTTTTTTATTTTTTTTTCTTTTTTACTGAATTAAAAGTCAATTAAAATGGGATTATTAAAACGCAGTTAAGTGTGTGCATAGTAAACATTCAGCTTTGTAGGATAAAATTTTACTTGGAAAAAATTATTGAAGAAAACATCTGTTCTTAACACTTGTACTAGCACATATGGTATTAATACTTTTTATCACGTCAGTTATTTGTAAAACCAATGTCAGTCACAGCATTGCACTTTACACTATGTGTTCAAAAAACTCACTCTGGAAAGAAAATTGCCTTGATGCTATGA
>VZZY01003597.1:0-16996 GCA_013400335.1 Eurystomus gularis
AGGGAAAGGGAAAGGGAAAGGAGGTATTTTACATTTGAAAAGTAGGAATTTTTTCAAATATTTCATGTGAAGCTATGTCCAAAGCACTCTATGAAGCTAGCTAGGAAATTCCAGTGGAGTTTCTTTGTGAGATTTCTGTGCTCTGATTCTCCCTGAGAGATAAAATTTTTCAGCAGATTTTATTCTCTCACAGGAAGATGAGGTCTTTCCATCTTAGCGTGAAACCAGAAACCTGAAGGTTACAAAAATACTGCAATTCTGAGAAAAAATAAAGCTAAACTTTTATTATGCCAAAACCTTTAGGAAAAATACCAAAAGCAATTCTTTCCTCTAAAATGTTGTTTAAGTGAGAAGTGTGGGAGAATTTCTCTAATGTCTCAGCAAAAGCAGTATTTATCTCCTTTAAATGAAAATAAGAATAATATTCCTTGTTTTATAGCTTAGTGATCAGAGTTCTATGCTGGGATTTTGTTCTTCTTCCTTTAAAAGCAAACAAACTGAAAACTCAAGGGGAAAAAAGTCTAATTTCTTTCACTTTTTTTTTCTAGTTCATATTCTGGCTTTATATTTTGAAGGAAAATGGGAAAATGGCTTCACTTATTTGTTTCTTCATTTTTGTAAACATCTTACAGTTCAAGTCTTCTGTGAGAAACCACAGTTTTGACTGGGGTGCAAAGGGAAAAATTTAAGAGTCTAAATACTTTGCTGCTGCAGAACTATCTTCCTCCCAGAATGTGTCCGTGTTCCAGTATGCAGAGTGAATGGCGAGTGGATTTGAAGTGAGGATATATCTATGATAATTTGAATATATGTCTGTCTATCTGTCTACCCATGTATCTATCTTTTATCTGTTAGCATTCATTAATGTTGGTACAATAATTTCAGTAAAGATGTTTCGCGCTGCCCAGTTTCAGAAATCTGCTTTACTCTGAGGGTCAAACATTAGACCAGAAAATTAATATTCAAGTCTAGTTGCATGATGGTTTTACTTGCTTAAGTATTTTTCTCCTAAGTAAACATCCTAGCCACCATATCATACCTTTATGTAAAAGCACACTTCCTAAACACAAGAAGAAAAGGTAAAGACAAAGCTTTATTCATGTCTTTAGAAGTCTGGGAATCAGTTACTCTGTATTTTTATTAGGCTTTCCTAGTGACAGAAAAGGATGATGACAGTAACAAAAAAAAGACGATCGAGATGAGGTAGGGGACCTATACTGTAATGTATCAAAAAATCTGAGAAAGCCTTGTCCAGAAGACAGCAATAAGTTGGTATGTTTTTAAGCTTGTTGAAACTCAGAATTTATTTTCTACAGTAAGTCTTCATGTATTTAGAACAATAGTAATAACAAAGAACAAAACTCATGGAGTTATTGAGTGGGTGGGAGCTAGAGAGAAGAGTTAGAATCATGGAATTACAGAATCATAGGGGTTGGAAGAGACCTCTGGAGATCATCTAGTACAACCCCCCTGCCAGAGCAGGATTGCCTAGAGCAGGTCGCACAGGAATGCATCCAGACGGGCTTTAAAAGTCTCCAGAGAAGGAGCCTCCACAACCTCTCTGGGCAGCCTGTTCCAGTGCTCTGCCACCCTCAAAGAAGTTATTCCTCATGTTTAAGTGGAACTTCCTATATTGAAGCTTGTGCCCATTACCTCTTGTCCTGTTACCGGGCACCACCAAAAAAAGACTGTCCCCATCTTCCCCACAGCCACCCCTCAAGTATTTGTACGTGTTAATAAGATCCCCTCTCAGTCTTTTCTTCTCCAGACTAAAATGTCCCAAGTCCCTCAGCCTCTCCTCACAGGGGAGATGTTCCATTCCTCTAATGATTTTGAATTGAGTCAATGTCAGTGTCAGAATGTCATTTCATAAATCACAGTAGCCTGTGTCAGTTTGGCGGTAACGTAGTTCATGCTAGATAATGAAATATGTTTTGAAAGAGAAAGATTTTTCAAAATTATAGCTAAAAAATCTAAACATTGTGTTCCAAAATAGCCCAAATGTTCTATTACTTCAGCTGTGTTATCAGACCCAATTTTGTCAAAATTGACATACCGTTTCAGAAATGTTGATGCTGATGAAATGGTATTTTTGCATGATAAATGCTTGAAAACCTTGGAAAATTTTAAATTGGTTTTACTGTGACTGTATTGTATTTAACCACTGATCTTTGATCTCCGAGGTCCTTAAGATCAACAGAAATTAGAAGAGATCTCCCCAGTATCTTGCACCAACTGCTTATGATCCTAAGGGCTTGATACCACTCCCATCATATTCCATGCACAAGGCTGTCCTGACAATTTCTTCTTTACCCTCATGTATATCTCCTATATCATTTATAGAGTGGAAAAAGTAACTTTGCACCACAGGTCTGAATTTCTAATATCTCGAGGTCTGTATTAACCTTACTACATGTACAGATTCTTATAGCTACTTGAAATGTGATAAATCTGAGCCTCCTGATGATGCAAGAACAGTCTGAAGGAGCCCAGTATCACCCTTTGGTAATATTTTGGAAGGAGAATTCTTCAGAAATTTTATCATCTTAATTTCTGATGAGGTTAAATTAATTTTTACAGTGGTGCATTTTAATGTATTCCATTATTCCAAAAAGTAATAGAATTGGATCTAGAGGAGGAATAAGTGAACTTTAATTTTAAAAGCCTCTAAGCATGGCACAATGGCTGGTTTGTAGAATTCAGTGTACTGGGTCCATTGCTCAAGACTTACTGGGCACCTGTCGCCTTCTTGTGAAAGGAGGTGTGTGACTGCCTTTGGATACTTGTTTTGTGTTTTTTTTTTCAATTTGTCTTTCTATCACTTATTGAGCTGTCTTTGTCTTGACCCCCGAGTTTTATTACTTCTGTTTTTCCTGCTCTCTCCCATGTCCTGCTGGAGATGGGAGTGAACAGAGAGCTGTGTGGTGCTTAGTTGCGACCTCGGGTCAGTACAACACATCTCAATATTTTCCTATATTTTTAAATGCCAAAGGTTTCTCCTACACCTATCAGAATGTTGCACATTAAGAAAAAAAAAAACAATCTGGATTGCAACATAAACAAATATCAGGCTGGTTAAAACTTTGGGTCTATTATTAGTGATAAAATCTTTCATACTGTAAAGGTGAGCAATGAAAAGAAAGGGGCATAATTTTAAACAGGAACACAGATTTTACATTTTCAGGGGTCAACAGAGTAATCATATATGTTTTTGTAGACAACATATTTTGTAGACAATCTTATGTCTATCAAAGCAGAAGAACAAAAGCCATAACAAAATGTTAGCAGTATTTTATAATTTCCTTTTACATTAAAAAACAACAAAAAATGAACCAAACAACCAAAACCCCTCAAAACCATAGTAACCAACCAAAAAAACCACCAAACAACAGTTCAGCATCTCTGGAAGTTTTGTGAAGAGCAAGAAATAGTTGTTTCTGAGGACTATCTTTACTATTATCACGCTGCAATCAGAGAGGGAACGTAGCATGCTCTGATGAGGTTGGTTCTGGTGGGTAAGGGACGGTGTGAAGGGATGGTGGGCCCTAAGCCATCGGTGCAGTCTGTGCTGGTGGGACGGAACCTCTATCTGAGGTTCCACAGCGTGATGCCAGCAAGGTGCTAGGGAGGGAGCTTGCAAGCTGTTAACTAGCGCGGGCATCTCGGCAGAGCTCTGTGGCGTTGCCATCAGCCTCATAACAGCAAGTCCTATGGGAAAATCTGCTCATTGTGTTCACCATAATGTTAAGTGAAAGCACTCAGCACTCAATCTTCTACAAAAAAAAAACAACCAACCAAAACCAACCAAAACAGAAATAATTATGCTTGCTCTTAAAAGCATATTATACCTATAATGGAAACCTCTAACCACACAGCAGTATAATTCTATGCAAACTTGGTCTATGAAGCTAAATTAACAAACAAATGCTATTACATGTTATATTGCATTTTATATCACTTTATAACATGTCCTTTCATTCTTTCTGCAAACAGACCTTGCTTATAAAACAGGAAATACACTTAAAAGTTCTGATATTGCTGGCTGTTCATAAAGTGTGTTAATACAAAGTAACTGAATCAAGGAAAAGAATAAATTATAACCATAATTTTATCTCTTCTTATTTATGTTATTCTTATAAAATTTTAGGGCAAAAGATAGTGATCTATTTTATCACTGTCAACAATAGCACTCCTATTCTCGTATTTTCTTGCTTTTTAATTCATCCCAAACAAAAATTAAACCATAAGAGAACAATACTAAGCTAATTCCCAACTTTCAGTTAAGTCAACACTATTGATGTGGGTTGAATACAAGAGATGCAGGCAGTCTTTATGTGTTTTTAAATACAGCTCAGAAAAAAACCAGAAAGTTATGTTCATCATATAGATGGAGAGCTGAGATACATAAAGGGTCTTCAAGGGTGTCTACTGCAGAGTTTATTTTTTGTTTTTTCCTAGACTTGTTTGAGCTTATAAATAATTGTTTGACTTACAAATAAGAGAGAGAAAAAAATTACACTCCCAATTATTTCAAAGCCATTTTGTTGGATATTTTCTGTGAATGTGAAAATAAAATAAAATTTAAAAACTGGAATTAAATGCCGTCAAGTACAGTGAAAGTTTTATAGATTTTTGAGGAGGCAGAGCAGATTTTTGAATGTCACAGATATTTGGAAACAGATGGCCATGTGTACGAAAACCTTTTTCAGGATTGGGTTTGTTAGAAGTTATAGATGCTCAGGGTCAGGTGTACTGTGTCTCTGAACACCTCCTGTTTATGAGCTATTTGGAGGAGAAAGCAGGTGTATGTTTATCCTTCCTCCAGATAATACAACATCGTTTACACGTTCCATATTTAATTTTTAGCTTTATTTTCTGAGAATAAGTAGCCTGTATGATTGCACTCTTTCTTTGCACGCTCTGCTCTCCTCAGAAGTTTTGAACTTTGTACAGCCTTTCAGACAACTGAACCATAAAGACACTAAAAACCACAAAGTTTTGAAAAGCTTCATGAAGATTCATGGCCAAATAGAGGAGCAAAAACTTAATATAACTCCAGCAAAAAGTGTTAGTAAAAGCATCCTTTTCCAGATAGATGTAAATTTAGTTTAATCAGTTTGTTGCTGAGAGAACCACTTGTTATTATGGTCTTTGTTTTCCATTAAATAACATCAAACTCTTCTTAGAAAACAAAAGGCTGTTGGTGGTATGTTTCTACTATAGATAGCAGTACAAATTTTAGGTTTTACTATTTAAGGCATATATGATCAGCAGAATACAATTTTCATCAAAGTTTTTAACAGTCTGCCTTACTGCTCAGAATGTTAAAGTCCAAAACCAGCAACATTACGAGATAATTCAACTGACATAAATTCAACCCTGAAATATGGGCTACGTACTTGAGAGGAGCCCATTACTAGTTGTTGATCTACTACATATTTGAACACCTAAGAGGAAAATCCACCTTTTCTGAGACCCCAGTGGACTCTGCTCAGTGCTATTGGGAGCATGGTTGCATGTCCCAGAGGGGGAAAACATTTGGGCACCTGCAGGGTTGGACTGTGCCTTAAGTCTTTCCTAAATTCTATACTTCAAATTAAAATAAATTAAATATAAGCCTGTCATTCGTGGTAAAAAAACAACGTATTGCTTGTTTTCTTTTTCCTATGTTTTGAAGCAGCTATGCTATTCATCAATTTAAATAATTAGTCTAGTTAAAGTAGGACTTTAAATGCTTTCAGCTTTGTAAGGAGATATATTTTCCTAATTACTGGAACCCTAAGACACTTAAGAAAAGATGGCAGTATTCAGTTCATTATTATCAGAAATACACAGTATTGTATGGATTACTGGTTACATTTCATATACTGAGACATACAGTTGACAAATGAGCCTAGATTTGACATTCATGTAATACCACGGAATGATGCTTGTTGCTTATCTACAGAGAAAATGATACAGGTAATAAAACTCTGATCATTTACCACCTGACAGACATTTGAATTTTACTTCAGGGGAGTAGATAATGTTTCAGATAAATAGGATTTTTATTGTTTTCTAGAAAATATGTTGAATCCAGGTACTCATTTTCTTTCATTTATTTCTTGTTGGGTTTGGAGGGTTTTTTGGTGTTAACATAGAAACATATTGAGAGATTATTTTAGGATATTTTGAACTGCACTGCATTATTTAGAGAGAAATTACATGTCCTGAGGAACAACAGTTCATGGGGAGCCCCAGTTAACACCCAACTCAGTTGTTTCCAGGACATCACAGGGGAGTGACCTGTGGGACTCATCCACCCTTTACGGGACATTATGGCACAAGGGTAGGGAGGAGCTCCAGTGACCAGGAGCTCCAGTCCCCACAGGGCTTTCCCAGGGAAAACTCAGCCCATGGGCCAGAGGGCACCTGTCGCCATGAGCCAACAAGAGAGGATCTCCAACACCCCACAGACCAAGAATCATAGAAGAATAGAATCATTCAGGTTGGAAAAGACCTTTGGGATCATCGAGTCCAACCTTCCACCACACTCTACAAGTTGTCCCCTAAACCATATCCCCCATCACCACAACTAAATGACCCTTAAACATCTCCAGGGATGGCGACACAACCACCTCCCTGGGCAGCCTATTCCAGTAGCTGACTACTCTTTCTGTGAAAATTTTTTTCCTAATGTCCAGGCTAAAAAGACCTAAAGAGGTTGCTGCCATCAAGGGAATGAGGCTCATTATGGGGTGCTGGGGAAGGGCATTCTGCATTTTTGTATAATTTTGCTATGGGATGTTTGAGGGATGAACCAAGGGTGAAGAAAGGGAAGGATCAAAGTCATTTACAGAGGAACAAGTGGGAAATAGAGGGATAAATGGGTAGAGGAGCTGGTTGTGTGCAAGCAGGGACTGGTCAGTGCTTCTGCTTGTCCAGGCTCTGTGTCTGATCAGTGTAGTGTGTCCTGGCTTCTCACCAAACTCCATTTCTAGCTATTTTCCCAAGTGAGTCAGAGTTGTCCATGTGTCAGGGACTGGAGTGAATGCAGATATGTCAGTGGGTGTGTGTGCTAGGAAAGGCTCACTGGATGAGATGATGAGCAGGTGATGTTGCCTGGGATTTGGAAGGGGATCTCTGAGAGTGCAACCACAGGAGGAGGAGTCGACAGTGGGAGGGACTCCAGACCAACTTCTGGAGAGGCCATGGGTTCTGGGGGTGCACTGGGAGATGTGTGTCTGTATCTGTGCAGGAGGCAACTGGAGTCAAGATACAGGGCCAGAGACTGGATGGACTGGTTGACTTAACCCAGTTAATGGAGTGATCCAGTGTCTGTGTCTGTTTGTATGCATCTGTACACACCAGTGAGGCAGCCTGTACCTGCAGCTGGAGTGGGGCCGTGTCCTTAAGGGGTTCATATGTCTGTGTGACAACAACTGGGGTAATTGGGACCTAGGAGCAGCTACTGGCCAGACTGACTGTCTGAGCCCAGCTACGGGAGCTGTTAACTTCCTACACAGACATGTATATATCCTCACTAAAAGGTCTTCATCTTGCACAGCTAGAGAAGAGGAGCATGAAGAGGTTGTTGGTGCTGGGGGTGTTTATGTGAGGGCCCTGTGTTTCTGTGTTGGTCCATGTCGCTGCCTCTGGAATATGTGTGTATGGATGGTGTATACATGTGCTCCATAGGCATGTGTTTATTGGGAATACATGCTCAGCCTTGCTGCTACTCAGACCTGGGGACATGAGGCTGCTACAACCTCAGGCCACTGAATTCACAGAATCTTGGAATGTCAGGGTTGGAAGGGACCTTAAACATCATCTAGTTCCAACCCCCCTACCATGGGAAGGGACATCTCCCACTAGATCAGGTTGCTCAGAGCCCCATCCAGCCTGGCCTTAAAAACTTGCAGGGATGGGGCTTCCACCACTTCTCTTCATCCACTAATGAAGAATACATTGTAGGAATTTACTGTTCTGACATTCAGCATTTCCAAAAAGTAGTTAAAATACTTTGAGCAAATAAGTATAGAAAGGTTCACACTTCCAATATTTTTACTAATTCCCAGAACTGCAAAGTCCTTAATCAGAAGCAGTTATATTTGTTTATATTGCTCTTTTGTAATTTTGTGCACTTTGGATATTTTAGTATTAATGTGGGTGATCTGTCCAATTCAAAATAATTTTTCTCTAAAGTCACCAACTCACAGAATGGCTGAGGCTGGAAGGGATCTCTGGAGTTAATCTGGTACAAACCCTCTGCTACAGCAGTGACGTCTAGAGCTGGTTGCCTAGGACCACACAGATAGCTTTTGAATATCCCCAAGGATGAAGATTCCACCACCTCCCCAGGCAACCTACTTGGTCACCCTCACAAAAAAAAGGGTTTCCTAATGTTCAGATGGAGTCTCCTGTGTTTCAGTGTGTGCCTAATAGTCCAATAATAAAGTGCAGACAGGAGTGCACTGTGTGATGATAGCAGCAACTAGTAGACAGATAATGGAAGCCTGATACTTCTTTAGGCATGTTGTATTGCACAAAATATACTTGCCATGAGATGGGGAACCTGATCTCAGTTCCAAATTATTTGCCCTGAATGCTTCAGCTTCTGTATTATGCCTATGTCAAACTGTTGACCATAACAGTTGAAGCAAAAAAGTCCAGAGTAAAGATTTAAATGATCTGGGGAAAAGGGACAGGTTTTTTCTTATTGAAACATAATAATTTCACTCAGGAAAAAGAAAAGCATGTATCCATGTAAAACATTTTTATCAGTATTTTCTGATAGAAAATCATTGAATTGGAAATATTTTGAACAGTAAGTAGCGTAGAGAGATTAAACTAAATCTTCATCTTTTATATTAGTATTACTTCTTTGGATGATATAACTTTAATATTGGGTCCATCTGTGATGGAGTTAACCTTCTCTGAAGAAGCTTGTATGATGCCTTATTTTGGTTCTGTGACTAAACCAGCATTGATAACACACCAGTGTTTTTCTGTGGCTGAACAGTGGTGGTACAGCTTCAAGGCTTTCCCTTTTTCCCACTCTGCCACCCTGCTCCTGAGTGAGTAAGCTGAGAATGAGCAAGAAACCGTGATGGGACAATGCAGGGACCAGCGACCTGAAATGGCTGAAGGGATATCCCATACCATAAGATGTCATGCTCAGTGACAAAAACGAGGTGTAGGGGTTTGTCTTCCAAGGTAGCCATTGCTCCGACACTGGCTAGTCATCAATCTGCTTGTGGGAGTCGGTGAGTGATTGCCTTTGCATCACTGCTTACCCCCTCAACTTATTAAACTATCTTTATCCTGAGACAGACTTCACATTTCTGCTCTTTAGATTTTCCTCCATCCCATTGAGGGAGGCAGTGAGCAAGCAGCTGTGTGGGTGCTCAGCTCCTGGCTGGGAAGGGAACTCAACATAAATTTCCAAATCTAGTGGCAAATTTTCCATAAAGATAATTTTACATACACAAACAACTGCAGTTTCCTGAAAGCTGTAGGTCTTTAAAAGTGTATTTCTTATTTCTTATTTCTTATTTCTTATTTTAGCATTTGTTCTAGAAAATTGAACACATGACCTAAAAGGACAATATTTAATTTTACTAAATTGACTTAATTTTATTATCATTTTAGCAAAACAGTAAACCATGGTTCCTGTTCCATGAATGCACTCCCCATGATTCCTATGAAGGCAGACTGAGAGAGTTGGGGTTATTCAGTCTGGAGAAGAGAAGGCTCCAAGGAGACCTTATTGTGGCCTTCCAGTATCTGAAGGGGGCCTACAAGAAAGCTGGGGAGGGACTTTTTATGATATTGGGCAGTGGTAGGACTATGGGGAATGGATCAAAACTAGAGGTGGGTAGATTCAGATTAGATGTTAGGTAGAAGTTCTTCATTGTGAGGGTGGTGAAACGCAGGAACAGGTTGCCCAGAGAGGTGATGGAAGCCTCATCCCTGGCAGTTTTTAAGGTCAGGCTGGATGGGGCTCTGGGCAATTTGATGTAGTGGGAGGTGTACCTGTCCATGGCAGGGGGGTTGGAACTAGATGATTTTTGAGGTTCCTTCCAACCCTGACAATTCTATGATTCTATGACTCATGGGGATGGAGATCAGAATCACTGCCTCATGACGGATGTGTTTTGGATAATGCTTCCTGTCCACAGCAAGAACCTGGTGCTTCCATACTTCAGTCACTGTTGTACACCCCTCCCACACAGAAAAATACAATCTAGTATTGAACAGACTTGTATGCTGGATGCATATCAGCCACCTTTAGATATGTGTGGTGGGTGTGACTACAGTGAAATGGTCCCTTTGGGGCTGTTTTATAATCAAACACAGAGAGGAGGGAGACAACAATGAAATCATTTTAGGCTGTCATTCTGATGTAGGTGTTTGGTACAAACCAACGGAACACCTGCCTAGCATTGCCTATTTCCATTAGCTACAGAAGGAACATAAAACGACTGAGATGAAGATTAAAATTAGGCTTGGTGAATCCCATCCTCATTTTTACAGGGATGCATGTTGGGAATGCACAGATTTTTCATTTCTATTAAAATACCAGAATGAGGTTCTTTAAAAGAATTTACATTGCACAAAATGATTTTTAATTTGTCTCCTTCTTCCTATTTTGAGACTAAAAGAAAGTCTGAAATTTTTGTCTTTTAGAAGTTGGATTTCACTTAGTACTGTTAATTATGGCTTTGTTCTTGTACAACATCCCCCTATTGATCATTTTTTGAGGCTGCATCTAGACTATGATGTTTCCTGGGATTCCCCACTTAGACTGTGGTGAGCTATAGCTCTGGTCTCTGTTCAGGGGGTGAGTGAAGACTATCTACCACCTCAAACCAAAAGACTAAAAACAAAAATTTAAACTCTATAGTGCTTAAGTGAACTGAACAGAAAAACTTTAAATGTGCACTGAATCAGTAATATCTTACATTTGTCTTAGAATATGGATTTCCCACATTTATTTGAGGAATATGAGTCCATGAGTTTCTGTTTTAATTAGGATGAGTCATACGTCCTGTATTTTCTTTTGTGACAGGGACTATTTTTATTGTATTAATTCATAGAATATATTCTTTTTTAACCTGGTTAGAGTGGCATGAGTGATCTAGAATTATATTTGAAAATAAAGTTTTTAAAATTATAATAATTATCTGCTAATTACCTTTAAATTTTACTTAGTTGTTTTTTATACAGGGAAATAATTTTAATTTTTATTATTTTATTATTTAAATTTTATTTTATTTTATAATTTAATTTACTTGACTATGTCAGAGGAACAAAGTTTGCTCATAGTTTCTCTGCACCAGAAGGAACATTAATGCCCTCTTCAATCCAGTCCCTGGGTATCACAAAGGTTTTGTGAAATAATTTATTTCCTAGCAGTCTTTATCATAGTAAAACTTCTTTAAAATACATTCCAGAATGTACTTATTCCACAGATATGTTATAGGCAATAATGATGTGCCCTTTGGGAATTAATGTGTTTTAACTTTTTTTTTTTTTTCTTGTAAAACAGTAAGTCCAAATCCCTGATCTCCCTATTTGCCTTTCTTGAACTATTGGTCTGATTTAATCTTTCTGGAGCCTAAAGGTGTGTCTATTGTGATGAATAAAAGAAAGACAAGGAGCAGCCCCTGGCTCTGATGTCAGTAGAACTATTTTCTCCATTCTCTGCCAGGGACAGCCCCTCTCTCTGGCAGGCTGGCTTCATCCACAGGTTTATGCTGGCCCTTGGCATCTTTAGGACCAGCTAGTGCCCCTAAAATCTAAAATTATTAGCATATGTGGTAGTGGTGGTAGCGGGGATAATTCCAAAGTGGCTGAAGTAATGCAAGGATTATACTTAAGTTTGCTTGGACTCAGTTTTTATAGCACAAAAATGAGAATATGGCTTCTACACACTGGTGTATGGCATACGTAGGTGTACTCAAAGGTACCAAACTGATTTGGATAATACTGTAAAACTACAGAGAATTGTGTCAGGCAGACCTTATGTGATTGTATATACTATAGAGACAGAACCTGGATGGCATTTTTCCCTTGGCAGGAATGGAAATATCTTCTGGAAATCATGCTTGAGTGGCCCAGGACAGTAAGCTGACAGTAAACCAGCATGGAGAAGCAAGACTGGCACTTAAACTTGCTCCTGACTGTGTTATAGCTGGCAATGGAGACGTATACTGAACAACTAGGGTATGCAATAATCCAGATGAAATTTTGTTTGTGATTGCTGACTCATGTCTAGTATAGTTGGAAAAAATATGATGTTACTGGTATAGTCAAGAATTTCTCTTTATGATGACTTTGTTGTTATGGTGGCTCACCATTATCCTCCAACTGACTAGGATTCCTTTCTCTCTCTCTCTCTCATATTCCAGATAAATTAGAAATATCCGTATAGGCAGAATTGTCTTAGTCATAGTCACATTCTTAAACTACAGACACACAGTTGCTTCTAGGGCTTGTATTGTGTTTTCAGCTCCTCAAGTGGACTGGGGATGTAAGGAATTAAAAAGATTCTTTGAGCTTTTCTTTGCTTCGCTAAACCATATGTGTGGATGTTTGCTGAGATAAAGCTAAAGCTGGAAACCTTCCCATTATGGTCAGATTTGCAAAGTACCAATTAAAAGTTGCCAAGCAAATGCCAACAGGTTTTCACTGGGAAAAAAACAAAATATTGTGTAATCGCATCACTGAGCAGAGCATATTTAAGAGGAATATTAGGATGCTAAGCCAAAAAAAAGATAAAAGAATTTACAATTTCAGCAAACATCGGAAGTGCTGCAGCTGTTTAGGGGTGATACACAGGGCTAACTTCTTTGAACTGCTGAAGTAGATTAAATTTAATTATTTACCAGTAAAGTTTTGCAAAGTTCAAGTGGTGAGTTGCCAGTTTATGGCTGAAATGTAGTTCATTATTCCTGTAAAACAGGGCTAGTCGTAACTGGACACCCTTCAAACTCTATTTATAGTCAACGGACGGTTTCCCCAGAAATGATTCATTCACTTGGGATTCTGTATCTTGGCCTGGAAATGCCTGTTTCTCTCAACTGATCATAGAAGTAACCTATGATAACTAGCCCATGGATATGTCTAGAGGCATCTGCATGGTCATATGCCTCAAATTATTATTATTAGTCACTGATGGAAGCTGCTCCAGAGCTGGCCCGCCCCGCAACAAAGTGGTAGATCTCGGCATACAGGAGTTTTCCTGAGCTCTTCCAACAGTAGGAAAACACTAGGGGAGTGGAAAGACCCACCAGAAGCTGGCAGCCCTTGCAGGAATGTTGATGAGGCCTGGATGCTGCCAGGGCAACAGAGGCCATGTCTACAGAAGAAGCCCTTGGGGAGCTCAGCAGCCAAAATATGGTGTGTCAGTCAGAGTGTGGAGCAGCAGTTTGCATGGAAGGGTGCTGAAAGCTCTGACAGCTTTCACCAGGGAGGGATGGTTTCCACCCAGCAGAAAGCCATGGCCTCTCTAAGCTCTGCACCCACCACTACTGATGCAGCTGCCCAGACAGAGCTCCAATGGGAACATGCAGGTGTCAGGCTGCAGGGTGTGCCCAGCTCTTACACCGGTACAGGGTGGTAGTGGTGAACACACCTGTGGGAGGTGCACTGAAGTGCTGGGGCCTGAGTTGTGGGCCTCAAGTTGGAGCTGACCTGTGAATGAGTCACAAACTAGCAGAATGTTTTGTTTTTCCTATCGGCTTCATGTTCCAGAGGCAGAACTTGGCCCACTTGTGGCTCTGTGGCTCTGCCCTCACTCAGGTGGTCATGGATGGGGTGGTGGGTGAGGCCAGGATTATATCAATCAAAAGCTGATCAGTTGGAGGAGCTTCCTGTGGGATGTGGCTTCTGTTGGGGCTAGTCGTATCTTGCTGAGTAGTGCCTTCCCATGTGCACAAGTTCCTGCCCAGTACCGCATGTGTATTCCCTCAGCACAAGCCTCACCTTCCCAAGTGCCCTTGTATAACAGGTCTGAGGCCCTGCAAGTAGAGCCTAATAATAATAATGACAGTGATGATTCATCTAGCTTAGAACTGTCACCAAAATTAGGTCAGCCTATATGCTGCATCAAACCTACTTCTACAAAGAAAAAAAGACAGGTCATTGTTAAAGTCCATCAAGGCAGATACCATGATGGGAGCCTGTTATAGACCACCCAGCCAGGATCAAAAAGCAGATGAAATATTCTATAAGGAGCTGGGAGAAGTTTCACAATCACTACCATTTGTACTCATAAGGGACTTAAACTTACCAGATGTCTGCTGAAAATACAACAGAGAGGAAACTGTCTAGGAGATTCCTGGAGTGCGTGGAAGATAATTTCTTGACACAGCTGGTGAGAGACCCAGCTAGGGAAGGCTCCCTGCTAGACCTGTTGTTCATCAACAGAGAATGACTTGTGGGTGATGTGATGATTGAAGGTCATCTCGGGCACAGCAATCATGAAGTGATAGTTTTAAATTCTTGGGGAAGTAAGGAGAGGGGTCAGTAAAACTTCCATCTTGGACTTCTGGAGGGCACACTCTTATCTGTTTAGGAAACTAGTTGACAGAGACCTTTGGGAGGCAGTTCTGAAGGGCAAAGGAGTCCAGGAAGGCTGGACATTCTTCAAGAGGGAAATCTTTAAGGTGCAGGAGCAGACCACCCCAGTGTGCCATTAAGACCAGTCAGCAGGGAAGACTGGCCTGACTGAACAGAGCTTTGGCTGGAACGCAGGAAGAAAAGGAAAGTCTATGGCCTATGGAAGAAAGGAACTCAGGAAGACTACAAAGATTCTGTGAGGCTCTGCAGGGAGAAAATTAAAAAGGCCAAAGCCAAGCTAGAACTTTATCTGGCTACCACCATAAAAGACAACAAAATGTGTTTCTATAAATACATTAATAGCAAAAGGAGGACTAAGGAGAATCATCAGCCTGTATTGATTTGAGGAGAAGTACAGTGACAAAGAATGGGGAAAAAACTGAGGAACTGAATGCCGCCTTTGCCACAGTCCTTAACAGTAAGACCAGTTGTCTCTGAGGAGGGACAAGGAGCAGAATGAAGACCCCATAATCCAAGAGGAAATGGTCGGTGATTTACTACACCACTTAGACACACATGAGCCTATGGGGTCAGATGGGATCCACCCAAGGGTACTAAGGGAGCTAGTGGAAGTGCTCACCAAGCCACTTTCCATCATTTATCAGGCATGCTGGTTAAACTGGGGAGGTTCCAGCTGGCTGAAGGTTAGCAAATGTGACACCCACCTGCAAGAAGGGTCAGAAGGAGGATCTGTGGTACTGCAGGCCTATCAGTCTCATCTTGGTGCCAGGGAAGGTTATGGAGCAGATCATCTTGACTGTCATCACATAGCACATACAGGACAAGGTGATCAGGCCCAAGGTAGGCTCTCCTTGACTAACCTTATCTCTTTCTATGACAAGGTGACCCACTTAGTGGATGAAGAAAAGTTGATGTTGTTTACCTGGACTTTAGTAAGGCCTTTGACACTGTTTCTCACAGCCTTCTCTGGGAGAAACTGGCTGCTCATGACTTGGATGGGTGTACGCTTCTCTGGATAAAAAATTGGCTGGATGGTCAGGCCCAAAGAGTGGTGGTGAATGGGGTTCAATCCAGTTGGTGGCCAGTTACAGGTGGTATTCCCCAGGGATCAGTACTGGGGCCAGTTCTCTTTAATATCTTTATCAATGATCTGGATGAGGGGGTCAAGTGAACCCTCAGTAAGTTTGCAAGCGATACCTATTTAGGCAGGTGTTTTGATCTGCTTGAGGCTCTACAAAGGGATCTGGATGGACTGGGTGGAGGCCAGTGGTATGAGGTTCAACAAGGCCAGGTGCTGGTCCCCGCACTTGGGTTAATACAACACCATGAAATGCTACAGGCTTGGAAAAGAGTGGCTAGAAAGCCACTCTGGTGGAAAAGGACCTGCAGGTACTGATCGACAGCCAGCTGAATATGAGCCAGCAGTGTGCCCACGTGGCCAAGAAGGTCAACAGCAACCTCGCTTGTATCAGAAGTAGTGTGGCCAGCAGGACTAGGGAAGTGACTGTCCTACTGTACTAGGCACTGATGAGGCTACAACTTAAATACTGTGTTCAGTTTTGGACACCTCACTACAAGAAAGACATTGAGGTGCTGAAGCATGTCCAAAGAAGGGCAATGGAGCTGGTAAACAGTCTAGAGCACAAGTCTTATGAGGGGTGGCTAAGGGAACTGAGTTTGTTTAGTCTGAAGAGAGGGAGGCTCAGGGGAGACCTTCTCACTCTCTACAACTACCTGAATAGAGGTTGTAGCAAGGTGGGCGTTGGTCTCTTCTACCAAGGAACAAGTGACAGGACAAGAGGAAACAGCCTCAAGTTGTGCCAGGGGAGGTTTAGGATGGATATTAGGAAAAAATTTCTTCACCAGAAGTGAACAGGCTGCCCAGGGATATGGCGGTGTCACCATCCCTGGAGGTATTTAAAAGACTGTAGATGTGGTGCTGAGGGACATGGTTTAGTGGTGATCTGGACCTGATGATCTTAAAGGTCTTTTCCAACCAAAATAATTCTATGATTCTGTGGCTGTTGAGGTTTAGGGTCAGGGCTGCCCACTAAACCTGTAACAGAGTCTCTCTATTAACATCTCTCCCTTCCCAAAGGAGAAAAGAAAAGGGGTAAGGGTGAGAGACTTATGAAATAGAAAATAAAGCTAAAATAGCTTTAAAGAAAATAATAACAAAATGAAATATATACAAATATACACAAAACCAGTATTGGACCCAGCCCCCTCAATGGCAATTAGGTCACAGTCACCACTGATGGTGCAGGCCACCACCCTGTGGAGTAGGCACTGGGAAAGTCCCAAACTGGCCTCAGCAACAGTTGGGAAGCTGGGAACTGGATTCAGGAGATGGATTCGGGAACTGGATTCAGGGACACAAGGATCTGGATCGAAGACAGAATGGACAGACTTGGATGCTGGCCATTGAAGA
>VZZY01003598.1:0-19415 GCA_013400335.1 Eurystomus gularis
CCCCGGCCAACCTCACCTCAAATATTGTCAGGGATGGGGCATCAACCATCTCTCTGGGCAACCTGGGCCAGTGTTTCATGACACTCACTTTAAATAATTCTTTCCTTCTCTCTAGTCGAAATGTTTCTTCTTTGAGTTTCAAACCATCACCCCTTCTCCTGTCACAACAGGCCCTGATAAAAAGTCTGTCCCCAGCTTTCTTCTAGGCTCCCTTGAAGTCCTGAAAGGGCACAAGAAGGTCTCCCTGGAGCCTTCTCTTCNGCACTGCAGGGGGGTCTCCCCAGAGTGGAGCAGAGGGGCAGGATCCCCTCCCTCACCCTACTGGCCACAGAGGGTTTGCTCTTACCTCTTCCTTTGGTGCTTCAGGGCCATGGGACAGATATGCTGCCCTCCATGCCCTCTTTAGGGTCCATCCAAGCTCATGAGATCCAGCACTGAGACTTCTTTGAATCTCCTCGTAACTTTTCACCTACTCTTTCTGCTTTCAGAAACAAAATTCTCGGTGTTGAAATATCCTGGCATGGCGGGTGGGCCATTTGTTAGATGTGACACAAGCATATCGTGATGCTTCATCAGTTTCTTCATAATCCTCACTGGGTGAGACTGGCCACAGCACAGGGCCTGCACCAGAACCCATCCACAGCCTGAGGGGTGGTGTGGTTTGCAGTGCTGCTTCGTTAGAAGAAGGAACTGCACTACCTCTCCTTGCTATGATCTCCCCTTCCACTTCCTAGAGCAGAAGACCCTAAAGCTTCATCATGTTCACAGAACATAACCCATGGACAGCGCAAGTCCTCAGCACAGCCAGAGTTACTAGCCCAACCGAGCCCAGCACTTCAAGTGATGGTAATTCATCTTCTGATTTCATCAAACTGTAATTGTTTGGGCAAAATTTATTCCATTCCAGATGTCTGCCTTAGGCTGAGGTTCTCTGGAAACTGTCAGCCCAACTATTTTGACCATCTCCAAGACTGAGGGGAAAGCGCAGTGTTTCTCCCAGATTTTGGTAATAAATAATTCCATTAAACCGAGAGAGAAAAGCCTCCATGTACTGAAGAAAAGAACATGAAGTTTGGTCCTGCTGTCAAAACGTGCCATTTGCCACCTCCAGGAAAGTTGGTTTAGTTCTGAATGAGTTGTAAGCTCTGCAAATCATGGTTTGCATGTGCTCAACAGATCTGGTCACAGATTAACAGCTCCGTTCTCCAAGGACTTTCTGCAGCAGGCACGCTCCAGCCCAGGGCTTTAGTATGAAATGGCTGCTTCCAGCACTGGAAATAAGAGCTGGGGAAGTGAGGAAAGCTGGGGAGAGCAGAAGGGTGCAGAGGTGACCATGGGAGGTGTTGGGATGGAGTCAGAAATGGGTAGGTGCTGTTGGACATCTCTTTATGAGAGGGATAAGAAGCTGGCCTAGAAAGATTAATGATGAAGAAGCTCCTGTCAGAGGTAGAGGACCAGGCATCTTCTCCCTGCTCATCCAGAAGCATCTCCCCTGGGTGGCAGGAACATGAATTATAGAATCACAGAATCATAGAATCATAGAATGCTTTGGATTGGAAGTGACCTTTACATCTCAGCTACTCTAACCCCCCTGCACTGAGCAGGGACATCTGCAACTAGAGCAGGTTGCTCAGAGTCCCAGACAACCTCACCTGCAATGGTGCCAGGGGTGGGGCATTGACACCACCCTGGGCCAGGCTCTCACCACCCTCAGCATCAATGATTTCTTCCTTCTCTCTAGTCTAAATCTCCCTGGTTTTGTTTCAAACCATCACCCCTTGTCCTGTCACAACAGGCCCTGATAAAAAGTCGGTCCCCAGCTTTTGTATAGGTCTCCTTTAAGTTCTGGAAGGATGAAGGAAGATCTCCCTGGAGCCTTCTCTTCTCCCAGTCCAAACTTTCTCAGCCTGGCCTCCCAGCAGAGGTTCCACCCTCCCATCATTGCTGGGGCCTCCTGTGGCCCCGCTCCACCAGCTCCATGTCTCTGCTGTGCTGAGGACTCCAGAGCTGCCCCAGCACTGCAGGGGGGTCTCCCAGAGCGCAGCAGAGGGGCAGGATCCCCTCCCTGCCCTGCTGCCCACGCTGCTGGGGATGCAGCCCAGGAGGACATTGGCTGCTGGGCTGCGAGCGCACGGGGCCGGCTCCTCTCCAGCTTCCCACCCTTAGCACCCCCAAGTCCTTCTCCTCCTCTCCAGCCCTTCACCCCCAGCCTGTGTTGATATCAGGGGTTGCCCAGACCTGGGTGCAGGACCTTGCACTTGGCCTTGTTGAACCTCATGAGGTTCAGCTGAGCCTACTTCTTCAGCTTGTCCAGGTCCCTCTGGATGGATCCCATCCCTCAGGCATGTCAACCACACCACTCAGCTTGGTGTCATCTGCAAGCATGCTGAGGGTACATTTGATCTAATTTATGTCATCGGTGACGATATTAAACAGCACGGCTCCTAGCACAGATCCCTGAGGGACATCACTTGTCACTGATCTCCATCTAGACATTGAGCCATTGACTACTACCCTCTGAATGCGACCATCCAACGATGGTGTCCTCAACATTGTGCCACCTCCTGAGCTAAGCAACCTTCCCATGCAAGGAGAGTTTCTTCTCACAGCTATAGCGATGGCAGTAAGAGATGCAGAGTTTGGTTGCTGTGCCGTCATCCCAGAGGCAATTTCTGAGGGAAAGCAGCGATGCCTCGGGAGGATGTCTAGGGGACTTTCAGCTGGCATGCGATGGAGATGTGCTGACTGATCCGGGGTGTCCATGGGAGCGTTTGCCGTCTAAAGCTTGCGCTGGGTGTCTGGACAAGGCCCCACAGCGTGCCCCGTGGACTCGAGCACTGATAGCATCTTGTCCTGGCAAGAAGATTGTCTTCTTTTAGATTGCTGCAAACCAGATGCCAAAAAAACGCCCTTTTGCCATCCTGTGGAGGCAAGGTTGTGAAGAATGGAAGGCGTTGACACAGCCTGCCTTGGGGGGAAACGGTGCGGAGCAGCAGCAGCCCTAGTTCAAGAGGCTGTCTGAGTTTAGCAAGAGTCTCTTGTTCCCAGGCTCTGGGCCAGGGGAAATTGGCTGCGGCGCACTCTGAGAATGAGGATTTTGCCTCCAGGAGAGAAAGAGCTTCAGCACAGCTCCGCCGAGAGGTCCCGCTTGAGCTGATCCACACCAAGGGATGGGTGCCAGGTCCTCAGATGGGCTTGTTACTGGCCTTCCTTGGGTGTAGCAGAGGCTGCTGTTAGCAGGTACAATCATGAAATAGAGATGTGGGGGCAGGAGGGGGTAGAGAGGCAGGAGGGGCCCGTGGATTTAATGAAGTAGGCTGAGTTGATTGAATGGCGTCTCCCTGATGGGGAGGAGGGAAGGCAGAGACTAGGATGACTCTCTGGGCTCCGAGCTTTGCGAGCACAAGCCCATGTTCCCCCACCGTGCCAAGTGTTTTGATGCCTCACGCGGTATCTGGGAACAATCTGAGTACAAAGAGCCTCAGCTCTACGCCCTGCCCAGCCCCTGCTGCTCTGGGTGCATCCCCGCCCCTGGGTTTGGGTGGTGGATGAGGCAGGAGCCAGGTGAGGTCTCCTCTAGATGAGAGGTCCTGGGGAGGGAAGGGTTCTGTTGGCTCCATCCAGCTGCTTTGCCCAGAAGTCCTTCAGCTTTTAGAACAGTTTGCCTTGCAAGGGTAAGAGTGAATTGGAACAGGCACAACAACTGGAGTCTCATGACCTACGTGGCTCCAATCCTCACTGGAGCTCAGGCCCATGATCCTCTGGGCTGCCTAAACAAGAGTCTCCTGTGTTAGCTGAGATGTGTGAGGCCACCTCTGGCCTTGCCCTTCAGCCACCACTCCATGACATGTCTCCTGTGAGCCCTGTGTCATGCCCACCAGGCTCCATCTCAGTACCTAGAGCATCTCATATTGCATTGGAGACCTACCTTTAGGCAACTAAATTGAACCCTTGATGTTCGTGCTGCATGCAGATTGTCCCAAGACATGCAATTTCTGCTGCTCGGCTCAGCAGTAACTTTCTTGAGCCCTTCATTCAACCAGACTGTTTGGATGAGTGCATTGTGGGAAGGTGGTGGGTATGTTCATAGAATCCTACAATCCTAGAATGGTTTGGGATGGAAGGGACCTCTGAAAGCGTCTACTCCAAGCCCCCTGCACTGAGCAGGGACATCTGCAACCAGAGCAGGTTGCTCAGAGCCCCGGCCAACCTCACCTGCAATGGTCCCAGGGATGGGGCAGCGACCACCTCTCCGGGCAACATGGGCCAGGCTCTCACCACCCTCAGCATCAAAAGTTTCTTCCTTTTCTCTAGTCTGTATCTCCCTCTTTTAGTTTCAAACCACCACCCCACCCTCCCATCATTGCTGGGGCCTCCTGTGGCCCCGCTCCACCAGGTCCATGTCTCTGCTGAGGACTCCAGAGCTGCCCCAGCACTGCAGGGGGGTCTCACAGAGCGCAGCAGAGGGGCAGGATCCCCTCCCTCTCCCTGCTGGCCACAATGTTCAGTGACCCTTCCCAGTGGGCTCCAGATGTTGTCCAGGGCAGATGATGGCCCCAAGATCTGGATCAGGGAGCAGAACAAGCCCCATTTTTCCCCCTGGACTTTGACGTCTCCCCTGCACACAGATCAGACATCCTCATTTCCTACTGGAGCTGCTGTAAGCCAGCAGGATGGGTACCAAAGCAACGTCTTTTAGTGGTTTTTACTTAGAGCAGCTTTTAGTATGTAAATTATTTACACCTTTGAAAATAAAGGATTACAATTTGTTGGAAGTCAGAGGCTTATTACACTCTATTAAATATCCTTAATTACCAGATTTGCAAGGTGAAGCACGTGAAACCTGGGTTTCTCGAGGCACTAAGGTATCTTTTGACAGAAGCTGACTTTTCCGTAGATGCAAGGAGACTAGGTCAGAGATTGTCCCCCTGGACCTGTCACCGGGGAGGCCACACCTCGAATACCGGGTTCAGTTTCGGGCCTCTCACTCCAAGAAGGACCTTGAGGGGCTGGAGCGTGTCCAGAGAAGGACAACGAAGCTGGGCAAGGGTCTAGAGCACAAGGCTTGTGAGGAGTTGTTAACTTGGGTTAATGGTTGGACTTGATGATCTTAAAGGTCTCTTCCAACCAAAACAATTCTATGGTTCTATTGACTTCATGTCCATCTGCTTGCCTAGCTTAGCTCAATGACTTTTTCATCCAAGGTTCAGAAGAGAACTGGCAATTGAAACATGGAACAAAGTATGTTTTAATCCTCTAGGAATAAAAAAAATGAGGTGTGAAAATCCACTCGTTCTAAAAATCTGATTTCTGGTCACTACGTACATCTGTCGAGTCAAGTCACTGACAATGGGACTCTCTTCATTTAATTTAATTTTAAATAAATACACCTCTCCCTTTTTATTTATCCAACACATTTAGGCTTCATCCCAGAGAGCTCTGGCTTGGAACACCCTATGTCCACGCGATTTGACCTCAAAAGAGTGTGGCCCTCTACAAACTGCTTGCTGGGGCAGTCTGAGGTCTGTGAGAATAAATTGGAATGAGGCCGTTAATAATTGATGGATCCGTTACAGTTCCATTAAACTTTGTGATTTGGTACAAGGG
Source organism: Eurystomus gularis (assembly GCA_013400335.1). Lineage (NCBI taxonomy): Eukaryota > Metazoa > Chordata > Aves > Coraciiformes > Coraciidae > Eurystomus > Eurystomus gularis. Next base: position 5,608 of record VZZY01003598.1, read on the forward strand.
AGTAAATACATGTGCAACATCCATTGTCCTATAATGTGAAACATCTATGGTTTAAAGGGCTGAAAAATGAGTATTCATTCATATGGTGACCTAAATATGTGTTTCTGTCCTAGAGTCACAGCACAACAGAGCTGGGAGGGACCTCGGCTGCTCAGCTTATCCATCCCCTACACCCAAGACAAGGCTAGCTGCGATTTCTGGCCCAGTTTTATCTTGTGTGTTGTTACTGATCGATATTCCATGACCTCCACTTCTATCACACAGCCACCTACTAACCAAAATTGAGTAAAAGGTTGTATTTAGCTGGAAATCAGCATATACAAGGAGAGTGTGGGCAGCAGGTCAAGAGACATTCTCGTCCCCCTCTACTCTGCCCCGGTGAGGCCATCTCTGGAGTATTGGGTCCAGTTCTGGCTTCCCCAGGTCAAGAGAGACAAGGAACTACTGGAGAGGTCCAGTGGTGGCTCTGAAGGTGCTGAGGGGACTGGAGCATCTCTGTGCCCAGGAAAGGCTGAGAGCCCTGGGGCTGCTGAGCTGCACAAGAGAAGCCTCAGAGGGGATCTGATCAATGCTGATCAAGAGCTCAAGGGCCCATGGGGGGCAAGAGGATGGGGCCAGACTCTTGTCAGTGGTGCCCAGTGACAGGACAAGGGGCAACGGGCACCAACAGGAAGCCAGGAGGTTCCATGTGAACAGGAGGAGAAACTTCTTTGCTGTGGGGGTGTCGGTACCCGGCCCAGGCTGCCCAGAGAGGTTGTGGAGTCTCCTTTTCTGAAGAGATTCCAAACCCGCCTGGACACAACCCTGGGCCCCCTGCTCTGGGTGAGCTGCTGGAGCAGGGGGTTGGATGAGCTGATCTCCAGAGGTCCCTTCCAACCCCCACCATGCTGGGATTCTGTGATATTTTAATAGTTACTACTAAAGGTCCTAGGGAAAAAAAAACAAACAACATTCTCATTGCAAAAAAATGGTTGCATCTGAAAATTTAAGTAACTTGATTGAAAGTGTTCTTGGCATTGGACCTCACCCCAAAACCCCTCACTCTTTTGAACCTGAATCAGTCTGCTGACCTGCTTTGGTGCCAGGACATCTGAAGAGCGTAGGGTGGGGAGAGCAGACATTTTTTCAGCTGGCATCGCCGTGAGGGAGAAAGTCCTCGCAAATCATCCTGCTGTAGGTTCAACGTGGCCCCTTCCCTTGGCTTTCCCTTCACCCAGCATCTGACCCAGCTTCACCAGCCACTTAGAGGAGAGACGAGCTACAAGGACGTGCTCGGGGGTCTCCTGTTGTTCCAAGAATTAAACGAACGCATTTTGTGTTTCAAACACTCGTCTACCCCGACGGGAATCATTCGCGAAGGAATCCGGCCTGTACTCATCGTTCCGTTCATTATCTCTATGATCCCGTCCCTAAAAGCACTTAATGGTTAATAAACCTGAAGGAAATTCCATCTTACAGGCAAATGTTTGGGCTGAGCATCTGCTGTGGTGCAGGAAGGGGCTGGTCTTTTGTCTCTTTAATTGCCTTTTTGACCTTTTCAGAACACCGACTGCTGCATTAGCCGTAAGACAGCTGCTCCAAGTCGGTGACACTGAAGCCCCGGCTGCACATCTCCTACAGATGCTCTCGCTCTGGAGCTATTTTGATGTTAACCTTTCTGCAGGTTCTGTTCTTCAGCCCAGAAAGGCTCCTTAAAAACCCCCACGGAAGTGTCCTGGCATTTCCACAATATCCGTAGGGAGGCCCAAGTGGTGGTTTGGAAGAAATCCTAGTTTTGTGATGTCAACTCTTCAGCCTGTGTCAAGATAGGACTGCAGAGCCTCATTTGCATGAAAATGCTGTAGAAGAACGCTCAGCTGTGCTGCACCGTGTTTGCAGAAGACCCCAGTCACAAGTGAGATGGTCTGTGTGGGCAAAGTTGGGCTACAGCTGTACCACAAGAGGAAGAGCTTCAGAGATCAGCCCAACGCCATCTTAGGCTGAGCTTGAGCATTTGCAGCAAACACAGTGAGCAAATCAAAAATTGATGCTCCAGGGAGACCTTATTGTGGCCTTTCAGGACTTCAAGGGCGCCTAGAAGAAAGTTGGGGACAATCTTCTTAGCAGGGCCTGTTGGGACAGGACAAGGGATGATGGTTTGAAACCAAAAGAGGAGAGATTTAGCCTAGACAGAAGGAAGAAATTTGTTATGCTGAGGGTGGTGAGAGCCTGTCCCAGGTTGCCCGGAGAGGTGGTTGATGCCCCATCCCTGGAACCATTGAACATCCAGTTGGCTGGGGCTCTGAGCAACCTGCTCTAGTTGCAGATGTCCCTGCTCCCTGCAGGGGGCTTGGAGTAGATGACCTTGAAAGGTCCCTTCCAACCCAAACCATTCCATGCTTCTATGAAACAATTGAATGAAATCACTGTAGGAATCTAATCCCGAGATCAGGCCTGGATGTGCGCTTAGCTGACCACATAGTCATGGCCTGTCTGTAGCTGTCTCCAGTCTGACATGGACTGCTCATGTGAGCTGCCTTAGCTAGCTGGTAGGAGATGATGAGACTGTGGGGATGATGGGACCATCAGGTCCTGACTAGCGGGCAGCAAGGAGGTGCAGTCTTCCTCTGAGGAATCTGTGCTGCTGCAGATTGATGTACACGCTAATCCTTTCTTGCAGAATAGTGCCATGGGGAAGCTGTGCCTCTTTACTCAATAACCCATGGCTTGGCACACCCGTCTGGAGAGAAGACCTTGAAGACCCCTTCCCAGCTTTGAGGAAATGAGCCACCTGGCAAGTTATTCTGGAGTGGGGCTTGTTCAGCTTCTTTCTCTGTTTTGTATAAAATAATTAACTGGTGGAGAGAGAGAGACAGAGAGAACATGTGAGTCTACAGCTCATTGCTTAGGCATTTGTCTACAAGAAGAAGACCCAGTCCTTGCTCTGAAGACTAAGTTAAGCAGAAAATTACGCGTAGCTCCACAGACTCTGCTGAAAGATCTTCATTGTACCCAAAGGAAACCAGAAAGTTAAACCAAGACCCACAAGGAGAGATGAGTGGAATTTCCAGGTCAACAGTGGCCTTCTTGGTGTCACTGCCCAGGTGTCAGTGAAGCCTGGAGACCCATATCTCAGTTGTGGACCTCAGGCCCTAAGCCTTTTCATGGATTGAATGTCACCAACATGGTCAAATGTTTTAAAAGTACCTGCCACCTCAATAGCTAAATAGAAGGGCTAAAACTAAAAGGAAAATTTCTGTTTTCCATGGTAAGATCTCAGCGGAACATCCTGAGACAGAAGAGTGAGGGAGTAGGAGGTTTCCTGGGGCAACACCTCCACAATGACATGGGTTCTGGCAGAAGGACTCATCACTGGTGGTGGCCGTCCTGTTCCCTGTCACTCTTTGGCTGCACTGTCTCTGGCAGGGAGTGGGTTGACATTGTCTCCGTCCTCTTGAGAGGACCTCTAGAGGTCCAACCGGTGGTGATGAGTTGAAGCATAAATGAAGAAGCTCGGGAGTTCCTGCTCTGATTCTGAACAACAAAGCTGATGTCCAGGTAGTAGAATGCAGGTCACCAGCCCCCCTAGGTCAGAACAATTAATTAATTTTCCTCCTAGTTCCTAAGGTCTGTTGATGGCAGATTCCTTACCTAGAAATGGAGATATACCCTCATTTTTTGCCCAGTTCCTCCATTTTTTAGCGTGAAAGGCCCTGGAGAAAAGGTTTACCCTTATTATAAAGATGATTTAGCTGGAGCTGCCTCTTGGCCTTCCATCAATGCTATGTCATCGCAATGCGAGCCCTTAGTGGTGTGGTTGGAGAGGCTTTGTTCTCCTGTGTGCAGTGAGCTGATCTCCATCTGAGAAAGTATCACTCACTGTCAGAATTAAAAAACAGCCCGTGAAAGAGAAAAGGAGCAGCCCGACTTCAAAGGGCTGTGGTTCTTTTCTTGTGGCCTCTCCTAACCTGCAAGCAGCTGAAAAACTTGTTTGACCCAATTCATTGAAGGCCTCCTTCTTCCCCTCCAACAGACAAAGACGCACAAACAATAAGCTCATTCAGGTGCAGAAGAGGGAGGGAAACCCAGAGACCCAGGCGAGGCTCCCGCTGCACACACCCTGTTCCCACAGATAAGCACAAAGCCGGAGGAGTGACAGGTTATCTTGGGCAGAACCAGCTACAGGCGAGGTCTCCTTGAAGTCAGCGGTGTGTGCGGAGAGATGTTATCTTTTATTAGGCCGACTGGTAGAGTCAGAAAAACGAGACAAGCTCTCGGGAGCGCAAACCCTTCTTCAGGCCAGGGAAATATCTGGGTCACCTGAAGCCAAGAGGTGCATGAGATGTTCTAGGAGGGACAGGATGGGGGAGAAGATGGGCAGAGGTAAGGAGGTGGCTAGGGCAATCCTGAGCTAAGTGTCTGGTGGGCTGTCTTGGCATCAAGACTCTAAGGGAGACCTTATAGAGGCCTTCCAGTACTTAAAGGGGGCCTACAGGAAAGATGGGGAGGGACTTTTATCAGGAAGTGTGGTCATAGGATGAGGGGTGATGGTTTTAAACTGGAAGAGGGTAGATCTAGATCAAACATAAGGAAGAAGTTCTTCACTCCGAGGGTGGTAAGACACGGGCACGGGTTGCCCAGAGAAGTTGTGGATGCCTCATCCCTGCATGTGTTCAAGGCCAAGTTGGATGTGTCTTGGAGCAACCTGGTCTAATGGACGGTGTCCCTGCCCATGGGCAGGGGGCTTGGAACTAGATGATCTTTAAGGTCCCTTCCAGCCCAAAACATTCTACGTTCTATGATGATTCAGTCATTCTTTTTTTGGAGCAGTTTAGCTTCTGACTCACTACATGACCTTTCATCTCTACTTTGAAGGTGACTGAGCCCTGGCCCAGGCTGCCCAGAGAGGTTGTGGAGTCTCCTTCTCTGAAGAGATTCCAAACCTGCCTGGAGATGCTCCTGGGCACCCTGCTCTTGGTGACCCTGTTGGAGCAGAGGGGTTGGATGAGATGATCTCCAAAGGTCCCTTCCGACTCCCACTGTGCTGGGATTCTGACTGGTGTATGGCCAAGGGTGGGATTGCAGCAGCAACCCCTTCCATAAATTTAAGCTGCCATGAAAAGGTCCTTCAAGGTCATTCCCAGGCATTTACAGGGTACCTGGGCTGGCAGCTGTGATCTTGGAGATCTCCAAAACCTGATAACAACCTCTGGAGAGTTATCTCTGCAGGAGAGGTACCAAACCACTCCCAAGAAGGACTTCAGGAGCACAACTTCATACTGAGAAAATCTCTGGGCTTTTTTTTTTTCCCCTATTTCTATTTTTACATGTGCTCCAAGCTAAAAATCCTCATTTTTAAATCAGTGATGCATGTGCCTTCATTTCTTCAAGCCTCTTTTCACTCCATCCTTCCTCCCTTCCCTTTTCCAAGAGAAATGTCTTAACATTTGCAAAAAAAGGAACCAATGTTTTTGCACTTTAGGAACGAGAACATGTCACTATAGCAATTATCTCTTAAACTTACCTAAACAGGCCTAATGCTCTTAAGCTTCATAGGAACTTTGTCACCTCTGAGCACTTTTCTCTTTATTAATGACTCATTGTAAGGTACATTATCGCTGGTGTCACTTTCTCAGCCCTGCTTCACTGAAGCTGGAGGTGGCATTGCCTCAATGCAAGCAGGTCTCAGCTGGGGATCTGGCCAGTGTGGCACAAAGAGCGCTGCAAGATCTTTGTTTGATGTCGATGATAAGATGCCAGTAGAAGGCCAGATAAAACCAGCCAGCGGATAGCAGCAACCAGATCTCAGAATCACAGACTGGTAGGGGTTGGAAGGGACCTCTGGAGATCATCTCATCCAACCCCCCTGCTCCAGCAGCTCACCCAGAGCAGGGGACCCAGGATCATGTCCAGGTGGGTTTGGAATCTCTTCAGAGAAGGAGACTCCACAACCTCTCTGGCCAGCCTGGGCCAGGCTCCGACACCCCCACAGCAAACAAGTTTCTCCTCCTGTTCAGATGGAACCTCCTGGGTTCCAGTTGGTGCCCGTTGCCCCTTGTCCTGTTGCTGGGCACCACTGACAAGAGTCTGGCCCCATCCTCTTGCCCCCCATGGGCCCTTTAGCTCTTGATCAGCATTGATCAGATCCCCTCTGAGGCTTCTCTTGTGCAGCTCAGCAGCCCCAGGGCTCTCAGCCTTTCCTGGGCACAGAGATGTTCCCATTAGCACATTAGATTCCCTCAAACCCAGCATACCCATCCCTGGCCAGCCTCTGGGACGGGCAGTATCTTATTTGTTCCTCCGTGAGCCTTTACCCAAGGTCCAGATGATGGACTGTTAGATCCTCACGCCCCGTCCAATTCCACACCTGCTGCTCTGCTGTAGCCTTGCCATTCCCGAGCTATATATCACAGCACATTTATTCTGACACCCGGAGAGCGCGCAGGTTGGTGCTGCTCTGCCAGGCTCAGCAAAGGCTTCTAAATATATTAGCGAAGGAGAAAGATCTGGGATGGCTTCCAATTTTAAGCAAGGTCACATTGGCGAGTGCTGGTGTGCAGCACAAGGATGTTAGACACAGCATCTTTCATGCGGGCTGCGTTCCAGCTGCGTCCAGCAATTCTGTAGCGCAACAGAAAGCAACGGGAAAGGGTGACGGAGACAGGAAGCCTGGGAGATACCTAGAGTTGTGCTGTGGCTATGTTGTGTAGCTCAGGATCTTGGTCCCTCTGGTTATTCTTCTACCAGAAAAACCCCAAACCTTGTTACTTAAATGCTAGACTCAGGCATAATGTTTGTCAAAGAGCTCGGAGCTTTGGGGCCTTGGATTCATCCTAGCAGACAATTTTCCCATTAGGAGGCAGCCAAATGCTCCAGGGAAACACACACTGCGGGAAACGGCACCTGCATTCCAGATTCACCCAAGTCTCTTGATGATGCATCCTACGACGAGCTCTCCTCCTAGCCACAAGAAAGGGCTGGGAAAGTTTAGGCAAGGCCAAGGACTGGAGGTGAGACACATCACAGATGAAGGCTTGAAATCCCCCCTCTGGCAGGGGTGACTCTCTGCGACTCTCTCCATGGGAAAAGGAAGAGACCTGGACTTTTAATTGCAACCCTGGACTGGAGGAGGAGACCCAGGAGGAGCAAAAAGAGAGAGGAATAAACAAGAGATGCATAATTTGAGGCAGCACGGAAAGAGGCAAGTTGCTCTGGTTGAGGACAGGGCTCAGCAGACGCCAATTTATGAGCCTGGCAAAAATACAGAAGGAGGTTTTACTCTTCTAGAGTCATAGAATCGTTTTGGTTGGAAGAGACCTTTAGGACCATTGAGTCCAACCGTTAAGCCAGCACTGCCAGGGCACCACTAAACCACATCCCTCAGCACCAAGGCTTTGAAAGGCTTCCAGGTCGGGGGACTCCGCCACTGCCCTGGGCAGCCTGGGGCAGCCCTTGACAACCCTTTCCATGAAGACATTTCTCCTCATGTCCAACCTAAACCTCCCCTGGCGCAATTTGAGGCTGTTTCCTCTTGTCCTGTCGCTTGTTCCTTGGGAGAAGAGACTGACCCCACCTGGCTTCAATCTCCCTTTTGGATAGTTGGAGAGAGTAAGAAGGTCTCCCCTGAGCCTCCTTTGCTCCAGGCTCAACAACCCCAGGTCCCTCAGCTGCTCCTCACCACACTCCTGCTCTAGACCCCTCCCCAGCTTCCTTGCCCTTCTCTGGCCACACACCAGCCCCTCAAGGTCCTTCTTGGAGTGAGGGGCCCAAACCTGACCCCAGGATTCAAGGTGCAGCCTCCCCAGTGCTCAGTTCAGAGGGATGATCCCTGCATTAGTCCTGCTGGCCACACTAGTGCTGATCCAAGCTAGGATGCTGGTGGCCTTCTTGGCCACCTGGCCACACGCTGGCTCATCTTCAGTTGGTTGTTGACCGACACCCCCAGGTCCTTTTCTGCTGAGCAGCTTCCAGCCACTCTTCCCCCAGCCTGGAGCGCTGCAGGAAGTTGTTGTGACCCAAGTGCAGGACCTGGCCCTTGGCCTTCTTGAAGCTCATCCCATTGGCCTTGACCCATCGATCCAGTCTGACCAGACCCCTCTGTAGAGCTTTCTGTCCTCAAGCAGATCAACACTTACACCTAGTCTTAGCTTTAGTCCAAGGCTTTGCCAGTGAACTTAGTGCCTGAGCATCAGGATGGAGGTGCTCATCCCACCGGGGTGTCTACATCTCAATCCTGTCCTCCTGCACTGCCTGCATTGGGAGAACCAGGCAGAAGAGCACTCCTCTTCCTGCCCTTGTGAAACCCACTCCATCACGTGAAGAAATGAGTTGTGCCACAAGTGCTGGGGGGGGGACAACAGAAACTTTCTGTGTGTTTGTCCCCAAGTCAGACTCTGCCTGAAATGACCATGGGGCCTTTGGAGTGTGTGCTACAAAACTGACTGTTCACAATCGGTGCCAAAACCATGTCCTAGCACGCTGCTCTGGATCCCCAATGCTGGCTGAAGGACAGGGCTAATGGCAGGGATGTTATCCTTCCACCCCATCCCTGAACAGACGTTGAAAAACCAATGTCACAAGCTGCAGCTGGAGCAGGGCTGGGCGGACCCTCCGAACGGCAACATAGTTTTGGTCTCGAAATCATCTAACAGCGTCTTGCAAAACTTCCAGGATTTCATGAGCTGAGCTCAAACAGGCAGCGCTGCCAACCCCAGGCATTCAAATACCATGAGTCAACCCCCCCGTCCTCAACTCCTCCAAATCTCCATTCCTTTCTGGGTGGTTTGGTGGTTTTTTATTTTGCACTGTGAGGTTCAACTCGGTTCGTATTTTCCAGGTTTCTCTGCTCCTCTTCTCCCTCACCGTTGAGGAACGTAACTGTTTTTTGGGCGAGGGGAGGTGTTTCTAGAAGGAAGAGGAGACGCGATGCTCTAAGCCCCTCGAGCGGGGCCCTAAGTGACGTTCTTATGTGACTTATGATAAATCCGGGCGACTTGGCAGCGCTTCAGTCTGGCTCCTCATTTAATTGCCTGCAGATCCTGCCTTGTCATTAACAGCAGAGGTCAAGGTCCTGGCAGGAGTTCTGTGATTTGTGGATGCATATTTAGCTCACAAAACCAGCCCCGTCTCTGCCTCCCAGCGAGGCCTCCGTGTTCATCCAGCTGTTACAGCTGTTCTCCCGTACCCGGAGCTCCTCCAGCTCGCTCGGCTCTTCCTTGCCTTTGCGAGGTGCCCTTACGCAACACCTCCGCTCAAACACACGCTTGGCCAACTACACGCTCCCTGCAGCAGCCACCGGGCATCCTAAATGCTCATTAAAATCGATCATTTTAATAATTGCGGTCCAGGAGATGTTTTCTTCCTCTGAAGACAAGCGGGCAGAGCCCAAGGAGCAGCCAGCAAGTTCTTCGAATGAGGAAAGAGCATCTACCAGGGTGCAGAATGTGAGTAGCCAGCGGGACACGGGAGTCTACTGAATCTTGTGGCATCTCTGAGTGGCATGAAACGCAACTGGGGGATCTCCAGCCTGCCTTTGTCATGGAGACCTTAAAATCAGCTTCATCCCAAGGACTGGTTAATTCTTCTTTTATGGGACTTGATGAGAGAGATTTGGAACTCCTTATGGAAGGCCCAAAATAGTGTTCTGGTCTTGCGCAGGAGACCAGTTTGGGGCTTGAGATTTCTCCCTGTTCTAAGCACTGGTGAGACCACCCTTCTAATCCTGGGGTCAGTTTTGGGCCCCTCACTCCAAGAAGGACCTTGAGGGGCTGGAGTATGGCCAGAGAAGGGCAAGGAAGCTGGGGAAGGGTCTAGAGCACAAGTGTGGTGGGCAGTAGCTGAGGGACCTGGGGGTGTTGAGCCTGGAGCAAAGGAGGCTCAGGGGAGACCTTCTTGCTCTCAACAACTCCCTGAAAGGAGGTTGGAGCCAGGCTGCTCCATACATGACTTGCTCCAAGCCCTATATGACTCCTTTTACCTGTGAATACTTACTACCTTCTGATAACACAAAAGGAAAAGGTTACTCCAAAAGGTCTGCAGGGTCCAGGACTGTAGAATCATGGAACCATAGAATCCGATAATATTTTGGGTTGGAAGGGACCTTTAAAGGTCATCCAGTCCAACACCTTGCAGGGACATCTGCAACTAGAGCAGGTTGCTCAGAGCCCCGGCCAACCTCACCTGCAATGGTGCCAGGAATGGGGCAGTGACCACCTCTCTGGGCAACCTGGGACAGGATCTCACCACCCTTAGCATCAAATATTTCTTCCTTCTCTCGAGTCTAAATCACCCTCTTCGAGTTTCAAACCATCACCCCTTGTCCTGTCACAACAGGCCCTGCTCAAAAGTCTCTCCCCCTCTCTCTTCTAGGCCCCTTTGAAGTCCTGCAAGGCCACCAGAAGGTCTCCCCGGAGCCTTCTCTTCTCCAGGCTGAACAAGCCCAACTCTCCCAGCCTGGCCTCCCAGCAGAGGGCTTCCAGCCCTCCCATCATTGCTAGGGCCTCCTCTGGCCCCACTCCAACATGTCGATGTCCTTCTTGTGCTCCACATTGCTGAAAGGACAGTTTGTCGGGCTGCAGCAGGAGGAGAATGCTGTCTGTGATGGGTTTGGTGCCTGGCAGAGGGATGGATGGATGCAGACAAGCAGTCTTTGGCACCCCTGTGTGGCCACCTGAATAATGACAGCCAGGGTTGAGGAGGAGGACCCCAGAATGATAGAATCATGGAATGATTTGGGTTGGAAGGCAGCTCTAAAGGTCATCTAGTCCAACCTCCTGCAGAGAGCAGGGACAGCTTCAACTAGAGCAGGTTGCTCAGAGCTCCATCGAACCTGACCTGGAGTAGGTCCCTGGTAAGCGGGAAAGACATGGAAGCATTTCTGAAGGGTCTAGAGGGGAGGTTAAATCCTTACTGTGAGCCAGCGAGTCCCTGTGAAGGACGGGAGCCCTCTTGTCCTCCATGCAGGGCCAGGAGGTCCTTACAGATGTGGGCACCTGGAGCCAAGCGTTAAGGAGTCATAGAACAATAGAAATGTTCTGGTTGGAACAGACCTTTCAGATCATCAAGTCCAACTGTTAACCCAGCACTGCCAGGTCACCACCAAACCACGTCCCTCAGCACCACATCTCCACGGCTTTGAAATCCCTCCAGGGATGGGGACTCCACCACTGCCCTGGCCAGCCTGGGCCAGGTCTTCACAACCCTTCCCAGGAAGAGATTTTTCCTCATGTCCAACCTAAACCTTCCCTCATGCAACTTAAGGTCGTTTCTTTGCAAACATTGGTCCCTCCTTGGCCATATGCATGGACACTTGGCATGTCTAGCTGCACTATGTGTGGGTGGAAGGTCTCTGCATGCATGTGAGGCATCCCTGGAGCAGCCATGCTCAAGCAGCTGATGGGCAGGAGCAAAAAGAGCCTGGAAGGGCTCTTCTCCAAATGGTGGAGAGTACAGATAAGAGTCCCTGGGCTTAGAGCATGACCCAGGACCTTGGCTCAGATGCATGTGGAGAGAAAGATGGCAGTGTCACTTCAGCACCACGAAGTGCTACCTTCTGTGTGGCACCATGGCCATTGAGAGGGCATCTGGACCAAGCCGATCAGCCTGTGCACCCCCCAACTTGTCAGCACCCAGCAGACCACCAGCTGGTGCTGAGCAAGCTTCATCAGTCATGGGCAGGGGCAAGGTCCTGATCTTAAAATCAAAGGCCCTAGGTGGACGCACAGGAACCCAGGAGACATCTCCTGGGCCAGTTCCTTCCCAGTACAGAGCTGTGTCACTTGGACATGGCCAATTCCTCCAGCAGGGAGACCACTCTGGATAGACACAGCCCTGAATGTTCTCTTATGCATGGAAGAACTTCCTAGTGTTCCACCAGACCTTCATGCCCAAGTCCTGTACTTCAACACTGTCATTATTTGAAATAAGCAGCAGCCCCAACGACCTCTCACAGCACTTTCCCCGCTGCAGATGATGCTCAGGGAAGTGGAATGGTCCTCAAGCTGTGCCCATGAGGTCCTGAGACAGAGAGCAGAGAAGGTACTGTCACATCTGGGCGTGGAGAAGGCCTCTGTAGAGCAAAAGGCTCATTACTTCCAGGGGAAGAGCAAAACAGCATCCAAAAGAGGTCAAGGAATAAGTTGAAACAGACTTTCCAGTATCTTCTGACAAAGAAGCAGCTCTGGGACTTGCTGTGGCAGGTTGTCTCTCCCTTCTCATCTCCAGCCCTGGCTTCAGAAAGGCTCTGAGCTGTATTCCCAGAGGAAGGGGTGGTTAGAAGAAGTGGAGTAGCTGCTTGAAGCTAGGTCACTTCTTCCTATGCTTTGCCAGGCAGTCGGTAGTAAATCCAACCTGCCACTTGTGGTAGCTGGGATGGGAGCAGGTGCCTTGGGCTTTCTGGTGTCCCCATCTCCATCATCAGCTTTTTGTCTGCCGGCCACACTTATCCCCAAAGAGCTACCTGATAAAGCTCCAGGCGAGAAATCTTAATACTTTCCTCTGATTGTGTATGAATGCTGCCAGGATTACAGAACCCCAGCATGGTGGAGGTTGGAAGGGACCTCTGGAGATCACCTCGTCCAACACCCCTGCTCCAGCAGGTCACCCACAGCAGGGGGCCCAGGATCGTGTCCAGGCACATTTGGAATCTCTGTAGAGAAGGAGACTCCACAACTTCTCTGGGCAGCCTGGGCCAGGCACCGACACCCTCACACCAAACAAGTTTCTCCTCCTGCTCCCATGGAACCTCCTGGGTTCCAGTTGGTGCCCGTTGCCCCTTGTCCTGTCACTGGGCACCACTGACAAGAGTCTGGCCCCATCCTCTTGCCCCCACCCTTCAGATATTGATAAGGATGCCCTCACATTGAGGTAGCAAAGGGACCTGCTTGCTTGTCACAGCCATGGGGCCCTGCGAGCAGTCACTGGGGCAATGGACATCCTCGAGGACGGCCAGCAACAAGCCGCCCCTCCTTGTTGGCAAGGGCAAAACTTCATCTTGAGCAAGACCATGGGCAGGGAATGGTGGGTGGCCTGAAGAAAGGGCTGTAAGAGCAGATTTCATGCATCTGGTTTGAGAGCAGGACAGCTGCTGAGCCCACGGGGCTGCAGGCAGCTGGGAATGTGGTGGAGAGTGAAAAGCAATGAGACAGCCTGGACCAGATGGTCCTTCACAGCAGCTCATGGAGAAGTTGCTGGATTTCCCTTGGCCAAGATGGTCAGGGTTGAAAGCACAGCATGATGTCTCCTCCTGGGATGTGGCTGTTTAGGCTCTTTTGGTGTTCTGTGGGGTGGAGGAGATGTGGTGGGTGAAACCTGCAGTGTACAAGGTCGTACATGCACCTTAGCAGCTCATGGACATGGTTCTTCCCTGCAGACCCATCTGCTGAGCTCCCATCCCTACCAGCTTCAGCATCCCTCCTGCTCTCATCCATTTCATAGAATAATAGGATGGTTTGGGTTGGAAGGGACCTTTCAAGGTGATCTAGTCCAGCTGCCCTGCAGGGAGCAGAGACATCTGCAACTAGAGCAGGTTGCTCAGAGCCCCGGCCAACCTCACCTGCAATGGTGCCAGGGATGGGGCATCAATCACATGGGGTGTCTCTGGGCCAGGCTCTCACCACCCTCAGTGTCAACAATTTCATCCTTCTCTTGAGTCTAAATTTCCCTCTTTCAGTTTAAAACCATCACCCCTTGTCCTGTCACAACAGGCCCTGTTCAAACATCTGTCCCCAGCTTTCTTCTAGGCCTCGCTGAAATACTGGAAGGCCACCAGAAGGTCTCCCTGGAGCCTTCTCTTCTCCAGGCTGAACAAGCCCAACTCTCCCAGCCTGGCC
>VZZY01003598.1:36445-48459 GCA_013400335.1 Eurystomus gularis
GCAGCCGGTGCGGCGGGAGGGTGAGGGGAGATTGGGGGGGGGCACGTCCCGCCTTTTGTTCCCCTCAAGAATCTCTCCCCTCTCCCTCCCCACACGCACACACACAGAGGCGGGGGTGAGCCCCGGGTTGCGAACAGCGTGGCCGGCTGGGCTCCCCCCCCCCTTCCCCCAGGGCTGAATTATTTCGCAGATGAAGGCGGGGCGGGGCTTGCGGCCTCGCCCGGGGGGGGGGGGTTCCCCTTCCTTTCGCTCTGTGGACGTGGAGCATCCCCCGGCACACATACACACCCCCCCCACCCCAAGATATCGAGATATCGGCCTCTCCTCGCCGGGAAGGGCGGTAACGGGGGTGGCCGAAGCTCTGGGGCTGGATTCGGGTCCGGCTCTCGGCCTCTGGAAGCTTCCCGCAGCGCTTTGGTAGCCCTGACCAAGGGCAGCGTTGGCCTTTGCCTTCACCTCCTTCCAGCAAGCCCCCCCATTCCCCCAGACAAAAAGGAGAGGGAAACCCAGCCGTGCAGGCGCTCTCGGCCGGTCTCTATCGCAATTAGCATCGTTGGCTGTTGTCGCTCATCGTTATCCCAACCGCAGCGAAGCCGGCGGTGGTTTGTCACCGGGGCGGGAGGATGAGCCCGTGTGCAGCGTGCCCAGGCACAAAGGTACCACCTGGTTTAACCCTGAGCATCTCTGCAGGGGTGGACATCCCCCGGTGGGATGTCTGCTGCAATGTGGTCCAGAGGTGGGAGCATCTCTCACCCCCTGGGAGCATCTCCCACCTCCTGGGAGGTGCTTCCTCCATCCTTGACATATGGTTGGGTTCGGGAGTAGCAAGGGAGGACGCGCCGGGGACTTGGCTTTGGTGCTGTTTCACGGTTATCGTTTTCCTGCAGAGTCACTCAGGTTGCACGTGGTCTCCAGGACCGTGGGTGACAGTAGGGGACAACAGATGTTGGTGGCAGCAGAGCAGCTGGCGGTCGCGGGATGTTTTTTGCCACAGCTGCCCCCAGCGATGCTGCGTCTGGAGGTGTAGTTGCTGGGTGTCCCGAGCATCCAAGTGCCTGAAAACTCAATCCTTGGAGTTGTTTTTCTGTGAGATGAGACTAAGATTAATCTCCTGGGGCTGTTCCCTGTGTCAGGCTCCTCTGGAAGGGGTGAGACCCACCACCAGTAAGATTCTGCATGGGCTGAGGTAGCAATCCTGGTAGATTGGAAAGGGCCAGATGCTGTTTCCCAGCATGCTGAGGATGGCTCAGGTGTCCCAGGCTTCTCGGAAGGCCTGGTGGCTCCTCTGAAATAGGCCCTGTGTCCATCTGTGCTACCTTTAACCCCTCTCCAGCAGTCCGTGCTTCTTCTCCTCCACCACTCAGGTAGAGGGTCAAGCTTGAAGTCAGAACCTTGTTAACAGAAATGAAAGAGATGGGAGGAAGCAGAAGAATGACTGAGCTTCCAGGTTGTTTCTCTCCACCCTTAGGTACCAAAATAAACCCAGGTGATTTGATAGTCCCTCTTCTCTAAAATCTAGGAAGGCTTTCTGATGGTGGACTGTCTTCTGAGCATTCAGATGCTGGCGGGGCGTTACCACGCGAGATGGAGAGAGAAGCATCTCACCCTGCTTACGGCTTATGTTGCCGTGACAAGCAAATATTCACACTTTGTCTCCAGTGAATGGAAAAACCCCCATTTTACTGTGTTGATCCATGTTATTTTTCCCAGTAAGGACAGTAAAGGCTTTGCTCTGCCCTTGCTACTGAGGTCCAAGAGCAAAACCTTGTGCTGGATTTTATTCCCTCAAGCCTTGAGTGAAATTTGTAGGCTGTGGCTTCCCTGCGCTGAGTGTGTTGTCTTTGGCAGAGAGATGAGTGGTATCTGTTTGGGGAAGCTCAGGCTGTGCTTGTATTTAAAACTCTCCCTCCGAGCTCCATCTGAGCCCTCCTTGCGAAGCAGGTACCACACTGGGGAGCTCTGCGAGTTAAAGGTGTTGTGCTTAAAGTGCCGTGGGACTTGTCCAGCTCGGAGGAAGCTTTTTTCTTATCAGTTGTAAGATCTCAGGTTGCTTTTCAAGCAAAGCAGAGGAGTGGATGGTGAAGGTGATGTGGGAATGCGACTTGTCTCAAGTGGACTTGAGGGTAAAGCCCAGCACCCAGGAGCTCCTTGGCCAGCAGGAGACCAGAGAAACCATTTGTGGAGGTGAAGTCAACACCAGTTCTGCCTTTGTAGGGGGGTGTGGGAGAGGAGTGAGCTACCTGAGGGGCTTGCCTGGCTTTGACATCTTCATTCCTGTAGCTGAGTCAGTCTCATGTACAGGTGGGATGGGGGAGTGCTCTCTGGAGGGTTCCTGAGCACCGTGAAAACATAATGTGCGAAGCATAAAAACATTCTTGGTAGTTGTTAGCCTTTGATCCAAGCTGTGGAAGGGGAGATGATGAGGTGCTGAGCTTGTATCTCCAGATGTCCCCCCTTCAGCACTCTGTCTTGGAAGAGACAAAGACTGTTTTTTCTCTCTCACTTTGGAGTGAAGTTCTCTGTTGAGTTCACTCTGTTGCGGTCTTCCTGGTGAGGCCAAATGTTGCTGCGCTGACTCTCCCCTTCTCATTTTTGGGTCTCTCTCTCTAGTTTCTACCTGCATCCATCCTTGCTGCTGCTTGCTCTTTTCCCAGCAGGAGCGGTGTGAAATTACAGGAGTTATCATTGGTTGTATTTTTGCTTGGAGGTCTCTGCAGAGCGGCAAGAAAACCCTCCTGGACCTTATTTAATTTCATGTTCTTGCTGCTCACGTGAGTCTTTGGGGTCCCGTGTGTTTGTGAGGAGTTACACCTCAAAGTATAGCAAGACCTTGTGGTTTTTATGGAAGGTGGGACAGCAGATGAGCTATTTCAGGAGCTGTTCAGGGCACATTTAGCATATTTCAATGGAGCAATTAAAAATTGCTACTGATTTCCTTGTTCTTCAGTTTGGCAGAAGGCTTAAGACATTGCCTTTACACGTGCCATTGTTAAGTTTCAGAGTTAACAGCCTGCTGCTTTGTTTGGGCTAGCTCATGGTCTTCATCAGGTTGGGGAATCCCAGCATGGTGGGGGTTGGAAGGGACCTCTGGAGATCATCTCGTCCAACCCCCCTGCTCCAGCAGGTCACCCAGAGCAGGGGGCCTAGGATGGCATCTAGGAGGGTTTGGAATCTCTCCAGAGAAGGAGACTCCACAACCTCTCTGGGCAGCCTGGGCCAGGCTCCGACACCCTCACACCAAAGAACTTTCTCCTCCTGTTCAGATGGAACCTCCTGGGTTCCAGTTTCTGCCTGTTGGGAAGAGTCTGGCCAAGGACAGAGCCTGGGAAAGTCAAGGGAAGACTCTGTGAAAGTGTGACTGTTCCTCGCTGGAAAATCTGGAAGCGTTGTGGCTTCTGGACAAGTAATCTGCATAAATGCTTTGGGATCTTGTGAAACTCCTCGGAGAAGGTGCAGTTCTGTTCCCTCGGTATAATAAGCGCATTACTGAGTCATCCGAAATAAAGAGCTAGGGCAGCTACCCTGTCATTTTCTGTTTGTTTAGAGACTGGCTATTTTATTTTTATTTTTTTATATATGTACGTGTGCATATGTATACATCCTGTGAGGAAAGGCTGAGAGCCCTGGGGCTGTTTAGCCTGGAGAAGAGAAACTTGAGATAGGATCTGATCAATAGCTAAGGGAGGGGGGCAGGGGGGGCAAGAGGATGGGGCCAGACTCTTGTCAGTGGTGCCCAGCGACAGGACAAGGGGCAATGGGCACCAACTGGAACCCAGGAGGTTCCACCTGAGCAGGAACCTGCTGAAAAGAGAGGTTTTGTTTCTTCCACGTCTGTCTTGTTCTATGCCATGGTCAGTCTTGGCTTGCTGGACTCTGTGTCGTTATTGTTGGTCTTCTGCAATGTAGAGGTACCCCAATAGTGGCCAGGAATGGGGATGGTAGTGAGAGATCTTTACTGTTTCAAGTTGTGAACACCAGCTCCTCCCAAGGTCCTGGTGAAGCTTTTGGAGACTCCTTTGAGGCAACTGCCTTGATCTCTGAGGCTTTAGAGACCACAGGTTGACTAGGAGTAGTCTTGTGCTGACTTCAGAAAAGCCATTGCTCCTATCTCCTCACCTACAAGAGACAAACCTTGGCCTCCCCTGTCCCCCAGGCATGTAGCAGTCGTGGTACAGGAGAAGAAAAACCTGGTTTCTTAGGTGGTAGGAGAAGCTGTGGTGACACAACTAAACTCCTGCCTCTGCTATCCCTGCAGGACCAAATCCTGCCGCGCCTGTCGGCCAGGAGCCTGCCGCAGGAGTATTTCATAACGTGCAGCAATTTATCGAGGGCGTCTCCTCTGTGGCCACCAGCAGTAGCTCAGCTTTACGTTCTTCCTAAGCATGGTTGTGTCCATCATGCTGCTGGGTGGTGGTAGAAGTCATCTGCATCACTCAGGTGGCAGGACGGAAAGGGTTATGGGTGGGATGACATGTCCGTGGGAGGGAAAATCCCTGGGATGGGGAAGAGAGGTGGGCAGTTGCGTGGTGTGCCCCATGCCTTGGTGTCACATCATGCCCTGGTGACCTGAGGATGCACACGGGCGCCCACAAGATTCTTGTTTCTCACCAGCGATTTTAATGGGTGTAATGCAAAAAAACCCCAACAAACCTAACCAACCTTTCTCCTCCATCTGGAGCTGGCCTGGCTCACTGGGACTGGTTTGTAGAACCTGTACCACTCTGGCAAGGCTTCACCACTGCTGTAGCCTGCCCTGTGATGAAGCAGAAGCTACAGGGGGACATGCATCTGCCACCAGCTTCCCCAGCCACCTGCGATGGGGAACCATTACTGGGGTTCATAATTAATTCTGGAAAATGCTTTTGAACTGATGAAATCCTGGAGGAGCTGTGTTGCTTGGCTTTTGTTCACCAGCACCTCAGGAGAAGCTTGGAAGAAGCTGGTGTTCACAACCAAGCTGTTGCTGACCCTTCAGTGCCGATTGTGTTGGCTGGTAACTGGTATGGGAGGTGAGCAACTGGGTTGGTCTGGGAAGGGTGGCATGGAGGAGATCGCTGTGATCAGCTGTACCATGTCATACAGCAGGGATGGAACCAAGTCCATCCCCAAGGCAGTGTTGAGAAGGTCTTCTGCAAATAAGTAGATCCGACCTCAAGCGTTTTGCGTTCATTAAATCTCCCAAGTCTGTCTTTGCAATCACAATGCTTTCAAGCTAGAACAGAAACACATTGTGGGTGTTTCACGTGTCTTGGCTGTCATCACACATCTCATTTGTGAAGCCAGAACTTTGCCAACAATGGAGCTGGTCATGGGTGCACAACCTTGGGTAAGATCAGGGCAGAGGTAGCTTCTTTGCAGAGCTGAGCTCACCCATGGCTATGGCTGTGAGCTGCTCTTTCTGTTATGTGGTCCACGGAGACATCGTTTTGGGGCCACCAGCTTCTGCAGGTGGCTTTGAAGGGTGCTCAGGCCTGTGAAAACACATCTTAGTGTTTGCTAGTGGGGGATCTTGCAGGAGTAATTGTGGGGTGGATTGTAAAGGATTTTGTTGTCCTGTGGAGAAGCGTGCACTCTGGTCACTGGTAGGACTGTGGTGTAGTCTAGGTCCAAGCATGCCAGCCTGAAGCACAGAATCCCAGCATGGTGGGGGTTGGAAGGGACCTGTGGAGATCATCTCATCCAAACCCCCTGCTCCAGCAGCTCACCCAGAGCAGGGGGCCCGGGATTGCGTCCAGGCGCCTTTGGAATCTCTCCAGAGAAGGAGACTCCACAACCTCTCTGGGCAGCCTGGGCCAGGCTCCCACACCCTCACACCAAACAAGTTTCTCCTCCTGCTCAGGTGGAACCTCCTGGGTTCCAGTTGGTGCCCATTGCCCCTTGTCCTGTCAGTGGGCACCACTGACAAGAGTCTGGCCCCATCCTCTTGCCCCCCACCCTTTAGCTCTTGATCAGCATTGATCAGATCCCCTCTGAGGCTTCTCTTCTCCAGCTCAGCAGCCCCAGAGCTCTCAGCCTTTCCTCAGCACAGAGATGCTCCAGTCCCCTCAGCACCTTCAAAGCCACCACCGGACTCTCTCCAGTATTTCCTTGTCTCTCTTGACCTGTGAAGCCCAGAACTCGACCAAATACTCCAGAGATGGCCTGACTAGGGCAGAGTAGAGAGGGAGGAGAACCTCCTTCCACCTGCTGGCCACATTCTTCACGCACCCAGTGATCTGCAAATGCTTTTTTGGTTTTGGGTGCTGGCATCTCCCTGCATCACCCGGCCCGAAGACAACTCCCTGGGCCCACGGTCTACTGGGCACCGTGTCTGGCTGCAATGAAGCTGGAACGGATTTTAACATCTTGCTGTCAAAAATCAGGGCGTATCATTGATCCAAGAAATGTCTTCTCCCAGCCGGGCAATGGGCTTGGAGGCATCTTTGGTTATCTTTTTTTCTGGCTCAGGAAGCCAAGCTGGTGATCCTAACACTTGGAACAATCCATTTTCCAGCTGGAGGCTTTACAGCAGGATATGGGGGCTCTAGGGGGCTTTTGGGAAAGATTTCTTGATTTTTCTGCATAATTTGTCATTGTGAGCTAGAAAATGAGTTAGGTGGAGATTTCAGGGGCTGCAAGGACTCGCCTTGATGGCTATGGATGCTTGCAAAGGAAGAGGAGGCCATGGGTGTGGATGAAGAGGCTGAAGAGCTCCAGGAGACCAGCTGTGATGAGGTGATGGGTGGCTTTCTCTGACAACTTTCCCCTTTTCTTTGGAGACCATCAATTTCTCGCATCCTGACGGTACCTCTGAGGGAAAGCTCTTCTGGCGAACAGCGAGTTTTTCATCCCTCCCAGCATCCCTGTCCATCCTGGTACCAGCCTGGCAACAGCAACAGGGTGTTTCTTTCATTTCCTGTGGATTCTTGGAGCAGTGTCGGTGGTGGGCAGGACATCGTAGCCCTGTGAAGTGCTTGGTTGTCAGCAGAGCCGCAACATCCTTCCCCACTCGGTTGCTTTTCATGGCGAGATTCACCCCAGGGCGCTGGTCACTCTCCCTCCCTCCCGGGTTTTGGAGCATCTGCGAAGCACGTATCGTCATTCCTGGAATCGGCTCGGAGGAGGGATATTTGCACAGGTTCTTGTTGTGTTTTTATTTAATATATTTGCATTTCGTGGAGCGAAAGATTTATTTATTGGCTTGAAACGGCCGCTTTGAAGCTTCTCCACTGTGTTTCTGTACTTGCTTCTTTTATCGTGAGCTTGGAGATGATCCGTCTGGTGCAAGAGGGTTGGTTAACTCTGAAGGACCGTTAGTAATTCCCTGGATTTTCTTGAAGGATTTAACCCACGTCGTCATGAACATGGAGAAGGAGGAGCTGCCTGTAGAGATGCTGCCAGGGAGGTTGTGATGATGCCAGTTGACCTTTGAAGGTCCCTTCCAACCCAAACTGTTCTATTCTGTGCTGCCATGCTGCTGTCCCAGGTTTTAAGGTGAAACTTCTTTCCTTTGAGGATGATGGAGCCCTGGCCCAGGCTGCCCAAAGAGGTTGTGGAGTCTCCTTCTCTGGAGAGATTCCAAACCCTCCTAGATGCCAGAGGTCCCTTCTCCTGCCCCTACTGGTATCCCACCATTCAAAAGGGTTTTCCAGCCTTGAGCTTATCCTTGCTGTGTCCCTGCTAGAATGGCTAATTGGGCATTATGCTGTTACTGCTCCTCATAGTAGCATCTCATGTGCTGCCACCTTAGAAGCTCATGTAGAGCGTTTGCACCCTGGGGAGCGGATAAAATCTGTCCCCAAAAGCTTGGCCAGGTTCTGCCTGGACTCACTGCCATTTCCCATTGAGACCACGGTTGTGGCCAGCAGCATCATCTGGAGGAGATGAGGCAGCAGCCTGGTGGCTTTTTGGCACATCACAGAATCCCAGCGTAGTAGGGGTTGGAAGGCGCGTTTGGAATCTCTCCAGAGAAGGAGACTCCACAACCTCTCTGGGCAGCCTGGGCCAGGCTCCGACACCCTCACACCAAACAAGTTTCTCCTCCTGTTCAGGTGGAACCTCCTGGATTCCAGTTGGTGCCCGTTGCCCCTTGTCCTGTCACTGGCACCACTGACAAGAGTCTGGCCCCATCCTCTTGCCCCCCACCCTTCAGCTCTTGATCAGCATTGATCAGATCCCCTCTGAGGCTTCTCCACGCTGAGCAGCCCCAGGGCTCTCAGCCTTTTCTCGGCACAGAGCTGCTCCGATAATCGCAGACCTCCATCGACGGTCCATGAACTTGCTTCAGAGCTGGAGCTGCTGTCCCAGTGACTGGTGATCCCCCAGTTCCCAAAGGAGCCGGGAATGCTGCTCCGGCCCCTCTCTGCTCCCAACAGCCTCCCCCGTTCCAGCAGCAGCACGCGGCTGCCTTTTCTGTCCCATCCCCTTCCGCCGTCACTATACACACTTTGATTTATTGTTTAATTTTTTTTTTTTCAAACTGGGGATTCTCTTCCTTTTTTGTCAGCTCCAGAGAATGATTTTTTTTTTTTTTCTCCTTACGCTCTTCTCTATTTAAGGGCTGTGGGGGAGGAAGTGACTCAGCCTTTGCTTTGCTCCTCTTTGCACAGTCATCCCTCGCTGCCTTTGCCGAGGTTTTCCTTGAGCACCTCCAGTTACGCTCGATTCATTCAGCCGGAGCCCGGCTGCCTCCTCGCCCCACGTTTCGGTGGGGAAGGGCGTGGGGGGAGAGGACGAGCCGTCAGCGGGAGCTTCCCCTGTGCCAGCAGGATAGTAACAGCGATGAGGCCACGCTGCCAGACCTCCAGCAGCTCCAGGTTGTGAGCACGGTTGTCGGAGAGTCCAAGCAAGGCGCTAGCCTCGTTATAGTACCAAAACCAAAAGGAATTTGGTGGCATGGGCTCTGCGTGTGCCTCTGGTCGTGCTGCTGAAGGACGCGATGCTCACCCAGGCGCCGATGGGAGAGGTCTGCGTGGCTGATGGATGCACGATGACGTTTGCTCTGTGCAGGACTGCCACCAGCTTGCCTTTCACGGCAGAGCTCAACCGGCTGCTAAATACCAGAGAGGAAGCATCAGAAGGAAGCATCGCTCGGTCTCCTCAGGGCTTTCAGACCTTGCTGCTCAGCGAGGGAGTCACTAAATCATCTGCTGTGCTGAGTGATGGCAGGTGTTTGACTGGCCGTGTGCTAGGTTCAAAACAAGTGCATTGCCTTCAGGTTAATTGTTCTCCTCGCCTGGAAGCCAACACAGCTCGCTTCAAGCTCTGCTTCTTTCTGAAGGGGAGAAGGGAAGCAGAAGAAACTCCCAAGCTCCCCCCGAATCTTTCCTCCCCACCTCCAAAACCCAGAGACTCAAACCCAGAAGGCAATTTTCACAGAATTATGGAGTCATTTTGGTTGAAAGAGTATTTTAAGATCATCAAGTCCAACCATTAATGCAGCACTGCAAGGTCACCACTAAACCATGTCCCTCAGCACCACATCTCCACGGCTTGGAAACCCCTCCAGGGATGGGGACTCCACTACTGCCCTGGGCAGCCTGCGACAGCCCTTCACAACCCATGTGGGGAAGAAATAGTTCTTCTGTCCAACCTAAACCTTCCCTGGTACAACTTGAGGCCAGTTCCTCTTGTCCTATTACCTGTTCCTTGTTGGAAGAGCCTGACCCCACCTGGCTCCAACCTCCTTTCCGGTAGTTGTCAAGAGCGGGAAGCTTTCCCCTGAGCCTCCTTTCCTCCAGGCTGAAGACCCCCATGTCCCTCAGTGGCTCCTCACCAGACTTGTGCTCTAGACCCTTCCCCAGCTTCCTTGCCCTTCTCTGGACACGCTCCAGCCCCTTCTTGGAGTGAGGGGCCCAAAACTGATGCCAGGATTCAAGGTGTGGCCTCCCCAGCAGACAGTCCAGGGGGACAATCCTGCCCTAATCCTGCTGGCCACAATTTTGATCTGCTCAGGAATCTCTAATGGGCAGTGCTTATTCCTTTGTTTTATAAAGGAATTCTCTTGGTCTCAAACTGTTCTTCTCTCCTATTTTATCATCTCTCAAATAATTGTAATGATTTGTAGGTGATGGGATCCTTGCTGGGCTGGTCTTGCCTCCCTGGCAGTAATCTTGTGCCTTTGCCATCCTTTGCTGATGGTTGGGTCTCCCGGGTGGTCTCCCAGCTCCTGGGTTGACGCTGGCTGAGAGCAATGTCCTGTGAGCTCATGTTGCTGAAGGTTGGACGCTGTTTCTCTGGTAGCTTACAGTAATAGTTCTGTCCTCACTCTTGGTCTATGTGGTGCATGCAGTGAGTTTGATCCCACTTTGACATGGGTGGATTTCGGTGAGTGGTGAATTTTAGGGTTTCACAAAACTTTGGTAGAAGATCGGTAACTCCAGATGGGGCCTTATTGAAGCTCATGTGGTGTAAGGACTTCTCTGGTGATCACAACATTCAAGGGGATTTTTTTTCACAGAATCATGGAATGCTTTGGGTTGGAAGGCATCTTTCAAGGTCATCTAGTTCAACCCCACAACACTGAGCAGGGACATCTGCAACTAGAGCAGGTTGCTCAGAGCCCCGGCCAACCTGACCTTCAGTGATGCTGGGGATAGGGCATCAACCACCTCTCTGGGGCAACCTCAGCCAGGCTCTCACCCCCCTCAGTGTGAACCATTTCTTCCTTCTCTCTAGTCTAAATTTCTCTCTTCTAGTTTCAAACCTCACCCCTTATCCTGTCAAAACAGGCCCTGCTCAAAAGTCTGTCTCCAGCTTTCTTCTAGGCCCCCTTTAAGCATTGAAAGGCCACAAGAAGGTCTCTCTGGAGCCTTCTCCAGGCTGAACAAGCCCAACTCTCCCAGCCTGGCCTCCCAGCAGAGGGCTTCCAGCCCCCCCATCATTGCTGGGGCCTCTTCTGGCCCGGCTCCACCAGGTCCATGTCTCTGCTGTGCTGAGGACTCCAGAGCTGGCCCCAGCACTGAAGGTCTCAGCAGAGCACCTCATTTAACACCAAGGATTGTAGCTATTGATATGGACCTTCTTAAGCACTCTGATGTGCCAGGTGCTTGAGAAGAACTAAAAAGCAAGGCCTTTTGGCATGGTGGGTGGTGGTCTCATGTCACGGGATCCATGCCAGCAGAGCTTTTAATAGCTTGGTAACACTAGGTTTGCTCAGCAGGGCTAGACCAAGCTTCTACAGTGTGGCTAAAGCACCTCTAAGATATCTCCAAGTGCACAGAGACTACCTGGGAGTCTTCATATTGAACAGTTAACACTGTATGAAAGGTATCACATTGAATGCCCCAAAACAGGACCTTGACTAGCCCAAAACCTTGAGGAACAGAGCCCAGGACCCGGAAGTTACGTCTGATCTTTACTGGGATCTCTGTTGAATCAGACCCGTCCAGTTCAGCCAGATGTTTCTGGAGAAGGTGTGGTAGCCTCACAGGAGGCAGGTTTCATCTGTCTCTTGCATTGCTTACCTTCTTGACGAGCTGTTAGCCATGGGAAGTGCACGAGGGATGCTCTTTTGTGGTGGTGCCAGCCATAAATGCAAAAAGAGAAAGGCTGGTGGGAAAGATGAGGGAGGCACTTTGGAATGAAGTCAGGTCTTTGGTCTGTTAGTCAACGAATAACGGTGGAACACTGGTGAATATGCTTGTGGTTATGCTGTCTGTAGTAAGTAGATGTAAACTCTTGAGAATTTCTAGATCATTGGGCCAATGGGATGAGGTTCACCAAGGCCATGTGTTGGGTTCTGCACTTGGGTCACAACAACCTCCTGCAATGCTCCAGGCTGGGGGAAGAGTGGTTTGAAAGTGCCTGGTGGGAAAGGACCTGGGATATTAGTCAAGAGCCAGCTGAAGAACTGAAGAAGAGCCAGTGTGTGTCCAGGTGGCCAAGAAGGCCAGCAGCATCCTGGCTTGGATCAGCACTAGTGTGGCCAGCAGGATGAGGGCAGCAATTGTCCCCCTGGACTGTCTGCTGGGGAGGCCACACCTTGAATCCTGGGGTCGGTTTTGGGCCCCTCACTCCAAGAAGGACCTTGAGGG
>VZZY01003598.1:48542-77373 GCA_013400335.1 Eurystomus gularis
GCTGAGGGAGCTGGGGGTGTTGAGCCTGGAGCAAAAGAGGCTCAGGGGAGACCTTCTCACTCTCAACAACTCTCTGAAAGGAGCTTGGAACGAGGTGTCAGTCGGGCTCTTCTCTCAAGGAACAAGCGACAGGACAAGAGCAAACAGCCAGGGGAGGTTTAGGTTGGACATGAGGAGAAATGTCTTCATGGCAAGGGCTGTCCCAGGCTGCTCAGGGCAGTGGTGAAGTCCCCATGCTTGAAGGGGTTTCAAAGCCATGGAGATGTGGTGCTGAGGGACATGGTTTAGTAGTGGTCCTGGCTGTGCTGGCTGGGTTAACGGTTGGACTTGATGATCTTAAATATCTCTTCCAACCAAAACAATTCTATGATTCCTGAAGGACTTCATGTACTGGTGGCATACTTGGCAGTTGGCTGGTGGGCAAAGCTTGGTGGTATCACCAGGGCTTGCTCATGTTGTTGGTGTTTGTGTGGGTTGTCCTGAGCTGTCTGGGGAGCTGATGGAAGTTGTAGGTGCAAGCAGGAATACTGGGGACTTGTTCATAAAGAAGCAGCTTAGAAAGAAATTCAGAGACACCCCTGAGGAAGTATCTGCCTCCACTGTTAACAAAGCAGGTGAGTTTTGGAAGGTGTGAGTTGGATTCAAGTCACCATCTGAAGAGAGATTCTGAAGACAGAGTTGTAGGTGACTGGTTTCTGTCTTCTGGATTGGAGGCTGGACTCTGGTGACTAAATCAGAAACAGATGGTGGCTCTTGCATGGTACAGATGGAAGGGAAGAGAGAAAGGAGGGTCAGGGCAGTGAGCACATCCTCCTCTTTGGTCTCCCCTTCCTGTTTGCTTGGTCCGGTGTCAAACATCTGGTTGTGAGCTTGGTCCAGCTCCTGCTCTGTGGCTGTTGTTGGGACTCTTTCATGTCCTTGAGCCCTGAAGCTGCCAAGAAGGGTGGAGATGATGTCAAAGCATCCAGGAAGAGATGAGTAATAGAAAGTGGGAAATTGAAGTAAGCTCTGGAGGTCATAGAATCCTAGAATGGTTTGGATTGGAAGGGACCTTAAAGATCATCTAGTTCCAGCTTACCTGCTATGGGGTCCTCTGGTCCAGCCCTCTGCTCAGGGAAGGGACGGTTTCTATGTCAAACCTGCCTGCTCAGGGCCTCACCCAGCTGAGTCTTGATGCTGTTTCCAAGGCTGGAGATTGCACACCCCCTTGAGTCACCTGTTGGGTGCTGAACCATGCTCACAGTGAAGGAATTTTATAGTATCATAGAATCATTTTGGTTGGAAGAGACCTTGAAGATTGTCAAGTCCAACCATTAACCCAACACTGCCAGGGCACCACTAAACCATGGCCCTCAGCACCACATCTCCACGGCTTGGAAACCCCTCCAGGGATGAGGACTCCACCACTGCCCTGGCCAGCCTGGGCCAGCCCTTCACAGCCCTTCCCATGAAGACATTTCTCCTCATGTCCAACCTAAACCTCCCCTGGTGCAACTTGAGGCTGTTTTCTCTTATCCTATTGCTTGTTCATTGGGAGAAGACACTAACTCCACCTCGTTCTAAGCTCCTTTCAGGGAGTTGTTGAGAGTGAGAAGGTCTCCCCTGAGCCTCCTGTTCTCCAGTCTCAACACCCCCAGGTCCCTCAGCTGCTCCTCACCACACTCCTGCTCTAGACCCTTCCCCAGCTTCCTTGCCCTTCTCTGCACACGCTCCAGCCCCTCAATGTTGTTCTTGGAGTGAGGGCCCCAAACCTGACCCCAGGATTCAAGGTGCAGCCTCCCCAGTGCCCAGTCCAGGAGAACAATCCCTGCCCTAGTCCTGCTGGCCACACTAGTGCTGATCCAAGCCAGGAGCTCCTATTGGAGTTTTCCATTTTACAGCCACCGATCCTCAAACCTTGAGGTGATCAGCCACCGCGTTTTGCTGCTGGAGAAGACTTTCTGCTACCAGTCTTTTCCACATCGCTGGTGGGTTCCTCAGCTCTCCAGGGACATCCTGGCTTTCGAGCAAGGCAGCAGCGCGTGTGCCTGCGCGCGCTGAGAAGGCTGATCGCCAACTGACCTAATTATTCTAATCTCGCTCTTCCCTGGATAGCGCAGGTTTCCTTGGCTCTCAGGAGGCTTCCCTGGTTTCTCCAACTGCCGTTTGATTTCCCGTCTGTCTTTTAATAATAAGAGTTTTTTGGATTTAGCTGGCAGCTTAAAGCCAGGGAATAAAGGCTTGTAGCCAAACATAGCACAACACTTGTGAACTTCCTGCTCCGTTGGCCATCCTGCTGGGCTTGGTGGCCCCAGCCTTCCCGAGCTTCCAGGTAGCCCCTCCCCCAACACATTTGCAGCCGTGCTCTTCATCGCCACCCCTTCCTCATCCTCCTGCCCACACTGTACGTGTGTGTCCTCTTCACCGCAGGAGTCCTCAGGCTGCCCAAGTTCAGGGGTCAAAGTTGTACCTCGGTGCTTTCTGCCCTGCTCCTGGAGGCAGGGTTGTTCCCTACCCCATTTTTTGTGGTTGCCTATCCCATTTTTTTTGGTCCCTATTCCATTTTTGTTGTTGTTCCCTATCCTTCTTTTTAGTTTCCTGTCTCATTTTTGTTGTTGTTCCCTCTCCCACGTGTCATGTTGTTCCCTATCCCATCTTTTTGTTCCCTATCCCATTTTTCTTGTTCCCTGTCCTGTTTTTTCGTTCCCTATCACTTTTTTGGCTACTGTTCCCTATCCCATTTTTTTATTCCTTATCCCATTTTTATTGTTCCTTCTGCCTTTTTTCCATTCCTATCCCTTTGTTGTTGCTGTTCCCTATCCCATTTTTCTTGTTCCCTATCTCTTTTTTGTTGCTGTTCCTTATCCCATTTTTCTTGTTGTTCCCTCTCCCACTTTTTTGTTCCCTTTCCCATTTTTTTTATTCTTCCCGATCCCATTTTTGTTCCCTATCCCTTTTTTTGTTGCTATTCCCTGTCCCATTTTTTATTCCCTCTCTCATTTTTCTTCTTGTTCCCTATCCCATTTTTTTTTTTCTATCTCATTTCTGGTTGTCCCTATCCCATTTTGTGCTCCCTCTTCCATTTTTTGCTTGTTTCCTATCCCATTTTTGTTCCCGCTCCCATTTTGTCATTCCCTATCCCACTTTTTTATCCCCTCTCCCATTTTCCTGCCTTCTGCCAGGCCTCCCCTGCTGCCCTGCCCTCCCCGCTGCGCATTCTCCCTTCCCTCCCTGCCCCTCTCCTTTCCAGAAGGGCTTTATTTGGGCCCCATCACCTTTCAAAGGGGCCAAATTATTTTTCCAGCAAGACAGGGATTTGCAGCACGGTAACAGGATTTAGCAGCTCCTTCAGCACCAAGAAAATAAAGCCTCGGAGAGAAAAACAAAGTCCCCACCCAAGCCACCAACAACACAACACACCTCAGGGTGAGCTCCCTCCAGTCAGAAACTGAATTTTCTTCCTGGACATTGGGAATTATCCCTGTTGGGCAGAGAATAACCTGATGTAACTTGGTGCAGGGACAGGGCTTACCGCTAAGCTTCCTGGTTAAAGCACCTGATGGGATCAGCGGAGGTTAGCAGCACCGCGGGGGCTTGGAAAACAACAGGTCAGCAGCATTATCCTGAAAAACTGGGAGGGGTTTCTCCTCTGGTCACCAACAAGATCCAGTTTGACCAGAAAGGGAGCAGGAGAGGATGCAGCGGGGCATTGTAGAATCTTGGGCTGGTTTGGGTTGGAAGGGACCTTTAAAGGTCACCTGGTCCAACCCCCCTGCAGGGAGCAGGGACATCTGCAACTAGAGCAGGTTGCTCAGAGCCCCAGCCAACTTCACATGGAATGGTTCCAGGGATGGGGCTTCTACCACCCCTCTGCACAACCTCTTCCAGTGCTTCACCACCCTCAGCATAAAACCTTCTTTCTTCTCTCCAGTCTAAATCTCCCTCTTTGAGTTTCAAACCATCACCCCTTGTCCTGTCCCAACAGGCCCTGTTCAAAAGTGTGTCCCCATCTTTCTTCTAGACCCCCTTGAAGTCCTGCAAGGCCACCAGAAGGTCTCCCTGGAGCCTTCTCTTCCCCAGGCTGAACACCACTATCTGAGCCTTAATGAGACTTTATCTACGTTGGGGTTGCTCCAATCCTGGGTGTTATCTTGTGTGGTGCCTGATAGTCTCCAGAGAGTCAATATTTTCTCCTGGAGCAGAGCAGCTTGTGGAGGAGCTGGGAACAAGCCAAAGCAGAGGCACTGCTGGGAGAATAAATCCCAAACGGGCTGTCACGGGGCTTGTGCCCCACATCTCTCCTTACCTGCACAACTGGGGTTGCTGGAGTCCACCCGCTCTTTTGGGGGGCTCAACATCAA
This sequence comes from Eurystomus gularis, assembly GCA_013400335.1. NCBI lineage: Eukaryota > Metazoa > Chordata > Aves > Coraciiformes > Coraciidae > Eurystomus > Eurystomus gularis. Next base: position 52,883 of record VZZY01003598.1, read on the forward strand.
CTCAACAGCATTTGGGGCTTGGACTAGATGACCTTTAAAGATCTCTTCCAACTCAAAGCATTCTATGATCAACCCAGAGAACAAATAATTGATGCAAACTCTATTATTTTGGGGGTTTTTTTCAGTTAATTAGCTTGCAGAAAAACTGATGGTAAGGACAGTTGTCGGGTTTTTAGCTGGGTTCACTCAGAGGAGATATTTCACCCTGAAATAAGAGTAAAAATCCTTTTGTTTAAAAATACCAAACCCTATTAAAACAAAACAAAACAAACCCAAAAGAACTTTTCCCAGCCTTTTCTTCCCAGCATTTTGGCTCCGCTGACTTGACCACAACTATTTAAAATTCACCAAGCCAAAGCTGGGCTGCTGGCAAACAGGTGATTTTATGTATTTGTTACTATTATTATTATTACTCTCCTTCTCCTCCTTCTCCTCCTNCCTCCTTCTCCTCCTTCTCCTCCTTCTCCTCCTTCTCCTCCTTCTCCTCCTTCTCCTCCTTCTCCTCCTTCTCCTCCTTCTCCTCCTTCTCCTCCTTCTCCTCCTTCTCCTCCTTCTCCTCCCCTCTGCTTCTCCTTTTTCCTTTTGCTACTTCTTCTTTTATGTGTTCAGCCCTTTCACTTCTCCAAAGGTGGATTCAGTTCCTGGAGTGACTGTGACAGGGAGAAACATGACCATCATGCCACACTGGAGGAGGGGACACAGGCTTGAATGCCATATGTCACTTCTAGTTCCTGGTACTGGAAGACATCGGGCTTCTTCTGGCCATCATACACGTGTGGGGATGCTCTGTTGACTGGGGGTCTTCAGCAAGCACAGAGGTTCTTTAAGGTCCTTCTGGGAGGGAAAAGCCCTGAAGCAAGATCTAGTGGGAGTGGGGAAAACCTGCCCCAAGCCTCACTGTGTTGTGGTTACGTTGGCATTCGTTGCATCTTCCTCTGAAGTCTCCCAAGTGCTGGCGCTAACTCAGGGCTAGGCATGGAGTTCATTTTATTGATCATTCGTATTGCGTAATTCATTCCAGAAGTGTCTTTGCCAGGCCCTTGTTTAGCTCAGCTACTTCAGTGGTAGGTCGTAAAGATCCCTCAGATGCCCTTGCTTGACCTGCACTGCACAGGCACCTGAGAGTGGCCAATGATGGGCTTCCACCTGCAAGGTCCTTTCATGTGAGCTACCTTCTGACTATATAGCGTTACACAGCTTCTCGATGAATCAGATTCTCCATTATCTCCTCTCTTTTGTTTCCCAAAGCTAAATAGTTTGGGCTCTTTATTTGTGTCTCTGAGGTCAAAGATTTGTTACTAACAAGGTCCTGCTCTGATGTTTCTGCTGAAACTGCTGATGCTGCTTCTCTTTGCTACAGTTACAATTTCCCCCTCCCCTTCCCTCCCCATTTTCTCATTCTGATGAACTTTGGGGCTGTTAATCCCTTGGGTGTAAGCAGAGGTTGCCTGGTGCAAGGAGGTGCTGACCTGGCCTTCCACAAGCTCCTTCGGTCCCTGCAGCTGTATTCAGTGGGCTGCTGCGTGGTGGAGGTCATTATGGGAAGACCTTCATGATGAACGTGAAGGACCCTTCAACAGAAGAATAGAAAATAGTGTAAATCTCGTTAGTGGGTGTGTTTCTGGGTTGTCCTCGTGCCTGCAGGTCTCCCTGCCACTGTGCTGGGGGTGGTGGGTTTTCCACTGCAAGTAGGGTCTTGAGGTGGACACAGCTGTCCTGAAAGGTAGATCCTCTTGGGTTTTGATGTCTGCAGGTGGTTCTGCATCCTCCAGTCGTCCTTCATTTCTGTAGGAACAGTATTTCCTTTTGGGTCAGGAGGAAAACTTATCAAAATAAATATTTCTGGCGCTATCCCTGACCAGGCTGTATTTGTGGAGAAAAAGCTTCTCGTGGTGCCTTCTTGGCCTGGTTTCCTGAGCTGCTGGGTATTTACTCAGTGCAATCACACCAGAGGCATTCTGAAAACTAAGGCCAAACTTCTGACGTTCATCAAAGACCCTCTAGATCTCTGACATCTTCCCTGTGGTAGTACCTTGAAGCTCCCAAACCTCTTTCCTCCTCCTCAAGCTAGAAGGGAAAGCCAAGCTTTTAAGATAAGTCCTAACAGGGCTTGTTGTGTTCTACAAGATGGGGAAGTGAGGCACAGTGGAGGAACCACTGATACATCCCAATCGCACATGCAACGTGTGGTGTGCTTGGCTCCATGAGCTGGATGGAGCACTTGGACACAAGGAGCAGCTCAAGGATGTTATGGGATGAACTTGAGGTTCTCATCCCTGATACACGGGCAGCAACGTTGGGGCTCAGTAGGACATCCCAGACCAGGGGTTTGCAGATGGGACAGAGGTCACTGTCAGCAGGGCACATGAGGACGTAGGGTTGGTTGAACCCGAGGCTGAACATCAGCTGTGTCTTGATCTGGGCCACTCGTCTAGACTGTCGTTGCTGCTGGTGGAGGTAAAGAGACACTCCCAAAGCTCACTTGGTCTCATGTTCATCTCAAAATAGGTCAACTGTCGTGTCCTGGAAGTACCTGTCTCTCTGTTTGCTTCATTCTAATGAAAACCTCCTTGTCCTGCACCTGTCTGCTGGGGCTCGGCCAAGTTGAGCTGCTTCATTTACCTCTCATTAATCAAACCCAGCGGTCCCCCGGGCACTTAATGTAGCTGTGTGAATACCTGCAGCATCTTCACCCCCTTGGGCTTTGGTGGGCTGCTCTTCTTCCCATCCCCATCGCCGGCTTCTTCTTCCCCCTCACTTGCTGTGATTTCAGGGGAGGAATAACCAAGGGAGGAGCGGGGCCACCCGGGAAGGGCTTTTGAGGAGATATGTGGTTGCGTTGCTGCTGCAGAGCATCCAGCAAGCGGAGTGAGAGTCTGGGAGTCATTGTGGAAAAAATGCACTTCAGACCTCAAAAAGGAGGCTGGTGGTTGGCCAGTAACTCCCGAAAATTCCAGTCTGGGGAGGTGCTTTGCTTGGTATTTGCAGGGCGGGTTCCTGAAGGGCGGGTGTGATCTTGGTGAGTTGGTTCAAGCTGTCTCATGAGCTGCTGGAAGGAGCTAAAAGCCGGGGATGGATTTGGGAAGATGCCTGAGGCCCTGGGCGTGGTCTGTGCTGCTCAGGCAAAGTGAAGCTTGGGGAGGGTTTGATCCTCAGTCATCTAGGGCTGACCATCACCTCCTGCAGTGGTTATGGCCAGCGTGGTGGGATGGGGGTTCCATGGGGAGCTGGAGCCCATCTCTGCCATGCGACAGCATTCCTCAGCTCAGTGGGACCGTTGATGGGCACCGCATTGGGTTGTGTGGGTTATCATTGCTAGCAGGTCAAGGGAGGGGATTCTGCCCCTCTACTCCACTCTGGTGAGACCTCACCTGGGGCATTGCGTCCAGTTCTGATGCCCCCAACACAGGCAGGACATGGACCTGTTGGAGTGGGTCCAGAGGAGATCCACAAAAATGATTTGAGGGCTGGAGCACCTCTGCTGGGAGGCCAGGCTGGGAGAGTTGGGCTTGGTCAGCCTGCAGAAGAGAAGGCTCCGGGGAGACCTTCTGGTGGCCTTGCAGGACTTCAAGGGGGCCTAGAAGAAAGCTGGGGACAGACTTTCAAGCAGGGCCTGTTGCAACAGGACAAGGTGTGGTGGTTTGAAACTAAATGAGGGAGATTTAGACTGGAGAGAAGGAAGAAATATTTGATGCTAAGGGTGGTGAGAGCCTGGCCCAGGTTGCCCAGAGAGGTGGTGGCTGCCCCATCCCTGGCACCATTGCAGGTGAGGTTGGGTGGGACTTTCAGCAACCTGCTCTAGTTGCAGATGTCCCTGCTCAGTGCAGGGAGGTTGGACAAGATGACCTTGAAAGGTCCCTTCCAACTCAAACCATTCTATGATTCCTGGGAGGAGAGGACCAGCTGGCTCCTCTTAGCTTAAAGTCCTCTCCATCCATGCAGAATGACAGTTCCAGCATTTTGGCTGGTGGCCGAGATACATCCTCTGAACGCCACTAAAAGCCGGCGTACGGGTGCAAAAATGCTCTCTGCCAGCAAACTAGGAGCATGATTTAATGGGGATTAAGCACCTTCCACGCCTGCCCTGCTGCTGACCGGGGGATGCCACTCCCACCCGTCCCTCCCTACAGCAGGAACCTGTGGGATGGATTACTTCAGCAGGTTGACATCTCAACTTAGAGTTGGATGTGTCTTTTCACAGCCCAAGTGCCCATTGTGTTGCCTGGGTGCCTGCAAAGAAAAGATTTCCTTTCTGATAATGGTTTCTCTTCGGTTATTTGAGGACTGGCTGAAGGACAGAGCTCAGTGGGTTGTGATCTGTGGTGCAGAGGCTGGTTGGAGGCCTGTAGCTCGTGGAGGTCCCAAGGAGACAGGACTGGGTCCAGTCTTGTTCAACAAACTCATCAGTGACCTGGATGAAGGGAGAGAGGGGAGCCTTGGCCAGTTTGCTGTGGAGACAGAACTGGGAGGAGGGGCTGAGTCACCAGAAGGTTGTGCTGCCATTCAGTGAGACCTGGACAGGCTGAAGTGTTGGGTGGAGAGAAACCTCATGAAGTTGAACAAGGGCAAGTGTGGGGTCCTGAGGAGGAATAAACACCAGTACAGGTGAGGGGCTGAGCTGCCGGAGAGCAGCTCCATGGAGAAGGATCTGGGAGTGCTGGGGGACACCAAGTTTTCCCCTGAGGTAGCAATGGGCCTTCATGGCCAAGAAGGCCAATGGTCTCCTGGGGTGCATGAAGAAGAGTGTGGCCAGCAGGTGGAGGGAGGTTCTTCTCCCCCTCTTGCTCTAGTGAGGCCACCTCTGGAGTGTTGGGTCCAGTGCTGGACTCCCCAGTTCAAGAGAGACAAGGATGCAAAACCCCCTGTGCAGGCAGCGCTCTGCAGGCAGAGAGCTCAGCCCACGTCCTAAATAAAAGCGTTACAACAACGAGCTGATCCGTACACTTTACAATCACGTTTCCACCATGCGCTCACGCGCTGGCCACCGTGTACCGTCACAGACTGGTGGGGGTTGGAAGGGACCCTCTGGAGATCATCTCCTCCATCCCTCCTGCTGCCTGACATTGAGGGATTTCTGGCTTTCTGGTTATTCCTCTCCCTTCCTTGCAGGATCACTGTGTCAAGATGCCTGTTTTGCACTTGGTTGTCACCTGGATCTCTGAGGTGTTTTGTTCCCCACCCATTTATTTTTGTGTTTATTTTAAATCACCGAATGGTTTGGGTTGGAAGGGACCTTAAAAATCATCTAGTTCCAACCCCCCTGCCATGGGCAGGGACACCTCCCACTAGACCAGGTTGCTCCAAGCCCCACCTCCAGGGATGGTGCATCCACAACCTCCCTGGGCACCCTGTGCCAGTGTCTCACCACCCTCCCAGTGAAGAACTTATTAATTTCTAATCTAAATCCCTCTTCCAGTTTGAAGCCATCACCCCTCATCTGATCACTACAAGTGCTTGTGAAAAGTCTGTCCCCATCTTTCTTCTAGGCCCCCTTGAAGTCCTGAAAGGCCGCAATGAGGTCTCCCTGGAGCCTTCTCTTCTCCAGGCTGAACAAGCCCAACTCTCCCAGCCTGGCCTCCCAGCAGAGCTGTTCCAGCCCACTGATCATCTTTGTGGCCTCCTCTGGCCCTGCTCCAACAGATCCATGTCCTTCTTGTGTAATGGCTCCGTTTTGATACACGGTGACATTTGCCTGCGCCGTTTCATGCCAGGCTCATTGATGACGTTGCGACATGGCAGCTGTTGATCTCCTGGCCTGTCACTTGGGCTTTTCTGCGTCACCAGATACCAGAAACCAGAGCTGAGACTGGAAGGATGATGACATATTAGAAAATGGTCTGCCAGCCATGGTTGCATCAGTATCTGAAGAGCCCAAGGCTGGCTCGGTTTAGGTTGGACATGAGGAAAAATGTCTTCATGGCAAGGGTTGTGAAGACCTGGCTGGGCAGGGCAGTGGTGGAGTCCCCATCCCTGGAGGGGTTTCCAAGCCATGGAGATGTGGTGCTGAGGGATATGGTTTAGTGGTGGACTTGGCAGTGCTGGGTTACCAGTTGAACTTGATCTTAAGGTCTTCTCCAGCCAAAATGATTCTATGATCTGCGCCTGTGGAGATGCAGCAGTACTTGGATGCAGGGAGTGATAGTTCATCTCCACTGCTTTCCTTTTCCACAGTAACTGTTCCTGCAGTTGGCCGCTGGCAATAAACTGCTCATTTCATTCCCTGAGATGCTCTCACAGCTTTAGAAAGACACTTTGATAATTAGTTGTTGTTGGAAATGGGCTGGATTAGGAGGTGAGAGAAAATAATGCTGCTGAAGGAGCTCGTTAGGAAGTGATGCTGGGATGCGAAGAAGTAGGAGAAGTTGTCCTGCAGCAGCTGGTCTGTGCAGTCAAAGCATTCCTCACCTCCCAGGTCTGGGTCTGAAGGTCTTCCCCAGTGGCTTTGGAAAGGCAAGCTTGGAGAAGATTACTGGCAAGCAGTGTGAGGGAGGTGATCATGGAGGATTTGACCATGTGTTGTTCCTCTGTGCCCAGGCCCAGAGAGGCATCGAGCAGAAGAGGGTGTCATTTCACTGAGAGATGATGTCCAACAGCTCCTTGCTGTAGGGAGCAGAGAGCATTGGGGTGGGTTTTGGAGCTGGACAACTGGGAAAACTGGTGTTGGTTGCTCATGGGACAGGATATGGTGTCTGCCAGCTGGGATTGGGCTGGAACCTCTCTCTGGTCTCACTGGAGGTCTCTTCAGTATGGTTGCCAAAAAATAAATGAGTCTGTGGGCTCTTGGGGTGCTTCTTGGTTCATGTTTCAGGTGTCTCAGAGTAGAAAGGACCTGCTGGATCACAGCGGTATTTAAAATGTATTTATTATGGGCTCCCCAGGGAGAGTGAATGTGAGAGGGACGCTGGACGTCCTACCACAGAAGACTGTGGAAGGAGGTGGCTCCACTGGCACGTGAAGAATTTGTTCTGTGCCTGCCTTTTATAGGAAGCTTCTCTTGTTCCTAGAAAAACCTGGGATGATAAATCCCATATGGCAAGAAAAAAGCTCTCGGTGATTTCTCAGGGCAGCTCTGGAGCCCATCACAACTTGTCTCTCTGGTGGCTGGCCTCCAGTGGCATTCCTGGGCAATAGATCTGCAGAGGAAGCTCCTCCTCTTGTGTTTCTCCTGCCCTACATGGAATCACGGAGGGACAGAGGATTGCCATGGGAACTTTTCAGCATTGAACTGGAGGATAAGTCAGGAAGCGACATGAGTTTTCCAAGGGGGATGCCTTAAGTGATCCAGATCTAAAAAGCTCAGGCTGAGTGGTTGGAAAGATGAGCTGAGAACTTGCCATCTGTTAGGTCATCTGTTAATGACCATCTCTTGATGGTCATTGAACCCTTTGGTAATTGAATTTTGATACAGGTGCTTAAATCTGGAGAAGACCGATGCTAAGCACTGCATTGAGCTGTTCTGCTTGAACTCTGTGTTTTAGAGACCACAGCCTGTTGGGTTGGAAGGGACCTCTGAACATCATCTTGTCCAACCCCCATGCTAAAGCAGGGTCACCCAGAGGAGGTTGCCCAGATCGGACACGCAATACTTCATCATGTGAGGTGGAGTCGGTCTCTTCTCCCAAGGAACAAGCAATAGGATAAGAGAAAACAGCCTCAAGTTGTGCCAGGGGAGGTTTAGGTTGGACATGAGGAGAAATGTCTTCATGGCAAGGGTTGTGAAGGTCTGTCCCAGGCTGCTCAGGGCAGTGGTGGAGTCCCCATCCCTGAAGGGGTTTCCAAGCCATGGAGATGTGGTGCTGAGGGCCATGGGTTAGTGGTGCCCTGGCAGTGCTGGGTTAACGTTTGGAGTTGATGATCTTGAAAGTCTTTTTCCAACATGAATGATTCTATGTTCCTCTGCTTGTTGGGCCTCTTCACCGATGCCCTGGGTTAGGTGATGGTGGTATTTTGGCAGTGGCTCCAGCACAGCTGACACGCTGGGATGTCCATGTCGGGCAGCCGGTCTCTGTGTCATTACGCGATTCACTGACTTGTGCACACTAAGCGTATAAAGGAGATTATAGACCATGACTTGTTAGTCTTTTATCTTATTAAAAGGATTAGATGTCAACCAACTTGCTGTCCATGCCTGGACATCTGCTCTAGGGATCTTTGAGTCCAATGATGATCCTACCCCAGGATTATGTGGTAACACATCACCCTTAACCATAGGGGAGTGGTTTTCCTGCTAAATTCTGCTTTCTTTCAGAGAGGTGAAGGTACTGCAAGATGACTTGGGTTTAGAGTTTCCTACTAGAGATCGATTAATATCTCAAATAAGTGGTTTGTCCACATTTGCTGGACCTGCTGACTTCTGATAAATCCATTCCCTTTCAGTCCGCCATGTCTACTGTTGCAAATCGGCCAAGTCCTGGTTGGGCATGGTGGTGGGCACCCCTAAAATCTGCTTTATGGTCTATCATAGGTGTTCGATGAGGGGGCCACGCTCAGGGATGAAGGGCTGAAGAGCAGCCCTGTGGAGAAGGACTTGGGGGGGAAAAGCTGGAGAGGAGCCGGCCCCGTGCGCTCGCCGCCCAGCAGCCAATGTCCTCCTGGGCTGCATCCCCAGCAGCGTGGGCAGCAGGGCAGGGAGGGGATCCTGCCCCTCTGCTGCGCTCTGGGAGACCCCCCTGCAGTGCTGGGGCAGCTCTGGAGTCCTCAGCACAGCAGAGACATGGACCTGCTGGAGCGGGGCCACAGGAGGCCCCAGCAATGATGGGAGGGCTGGAAGGCCTCTGCTGGGAGGCCAGGCTGGGAGAGTTGGGCTTGTTCAGCCTGGAGAAGAGAAGGCTCCGGGGAGACCTTCTGGTGGCCTTGCAGGATTTCAGCGAGGCCTAGAAGAAAGGTGGGGACAGATGTTTGAACAGGGCCTGTTGTGACAGGACAAGGGGTGATGGTTTGAAACTGGAAGAGGGAGATTCAGACTCAAGAGAAGGAAGAAATTGTTGATGCTGAGGGTGGTGAGAGCCTGGCCCAGGTTGCCCAGAGAGGTGGTCACTGCCCCATCCCTGGCACCATTGCAGGTGAGGTTGGCCGGGGCTCTGAGCAACCTGCTCTGGTTGGAGACATCCCTGCTCAGTGCAAGGGGGTTGGAGTAGATGACCTTTAAGGCCCCTTCCAACCCAAACCATTCTATGATTCCATGGTTCTGTTTAATAGTTGGTGCTTTCCATGTGGTAATTAGCACTAATTAGCTGAAGGGGAACAGCCCGGCCTCCTCCAGATCTCCTCACTTTCTACAGCTCCTCTTTCCTTTTTTCCTTGCCTGTTTTTTTTTCCTTTGTCCTTTTTAATGCACCACATGATTTTTGTTCAGGAGCTAATGTGTGATATTGATCTACATAATGAGCCTTTTTGACAGTCCGGGCACATTTGGGAATAATTCCTGGAGCAGATGAAATCCTTAGGCCAGAACTGCTCGTTCTCGGCACTTTCCAAATGAAGCCACAATTGTTCAGAAGCGACAGATGAGAAATCGTTCAGGAGCTGGAAATTACACGAGCTGGGAGCAGATTTTTTTTGTCTTCCTTTCCGGATGCCATGTGACTCACTCCGAATTTACTTGATTCTTCTCTACTTGGCTCAAAACAAAGTAAATAGCAGTTGTGGTGGAGGAGATGGTGATGGTTGTGGTGTCCTGCAATGTGGTAGGAGCTCCTGTGTCTTCAACGGGAAAGGTTGAGAGACCTGGGGCTGTTTAGTCTGGAGAAGAGAAGACTGAGAAGGGATCTAATGAATGTGGATCAATAGATGAGGGCTGGGGGTCAAGAAGAACGGGGCAACCTCTTCTCACTTGTGCCCCGCCATAGGACAAGGGGCAGTGGATGCAAGCTAGAGCGCAGGAAGTTCTACCTCAACATGAGGAGGAACTTCTTTCCTGTGAGGGTTCCAGAGCACTGGAACAGGCTCTCCACAGAGATTGTGGAGTCTCCTTCTCTGGAGACTTTCAAGACCCGTCTGGGTGCGTTCCTGTGTGACCTGCCCTAGATTCTCTGGTCCTGCTTGGCAGGGGGGTTGGAGTTGGTGATCTCCAGAGGTCCCTTCCAACCCCTCACATGCTATGATTCTCCTTTCCAGCCACAGGGAAAGAGCACTATGAGTCTTACCACAAGACACTGGTCCAAAGCTGAATTCATGTGGAGACATGCCCAGCCCTGGTGAAGGAGCTGATGGTTTGTTTCTTTAAGGTGTGATTGGTGTTCAGCCATGGAGAATAAGAAGGAGGAGAACACCATGAACCCTCTGAATCTCTTGAGCCGTTCTCCTGCAGAGAGAGAGGTTTTAAAAGTAGACTCTGGTGTGATCTCTCTTTCCTCTCCACATGCAAACCTCACTGGACCATTTTCAGGCACGTCGTTAACTCAGCATCATTTACTGCCACCATCCTAGAGAAGCTTTTCAATTATCATCCTCTTCCTCACACCCCTGTCCATCATCTGCACTTATCCAGCACAACACAGCTAACCACAGAATGATGGGGGTTGGAAGGGACCTCTGGAGATCATCTCGTCCACCCCCCTGCTCCAGCAGCTCACCCAGAGCAGGTTGCCCAGGATCGTGTCCAGGCACATTTGGAATCTCTCCAGAGCAGGAGACTCCACAACCTCTCTGCCCAGCCTGGGCCAGGCTCCGACACCCTCACAGCAAAGAAGTTTCTCCTCCTGTTCATGTGGAACCTCCTGGGTTCCAGTTGGTGCCCTTGCCCCTTGTCCTGTTGCTGGGCACTACCAAAAAGAGTCTGGCCCCATCCCCTTGCCCCCCACCCTTCAGATATTGATGAGCATGGAGAAGATCCCCTCTGAATCTTGTCTTCTCCAGCTTACCAGCCCCAGGGCTCTCAGCCTTTCCTCGGCACAGAGATACGGGTTTTTAACCTTTTTATAATTGCTGGGAAATAATTTCTTCCCTTTTCTTTCTGTTCTCAGGCCCCCTCCGTTCTCGACGTCTCTCCTGAAGGGATGGAGAACTCGTCGGTGGCATCAGCCTCCTCAGAGGCGGGGAGCAGCCGCTCTCAGGAGATCGAGGAGCTGGAGCGCTTCATTGACAGCTACGTCCTGGAGTACCAGGTCCAGGGGTTGCTGACAGATAAAACAGAGGGGGATGGTGAGAGCGAGAAGACGCAGTCCCACATCTCACAGGTGGGCGAAGGTCATGGTGTGGAGTAGGAGAGGGGCTAGGGGATGCTGGTGGCTTGTCACCTGGACTGGGGATGCACATCGAGCTGAAGCAGCTTTTCTAGGGTTGGAATCTGAAGCAGGGTGTAATAAGGCATTGAATGTGGGCCACCATGCTATATGGATGAGGTCTGCAAACGATTGGTGAAGGTCTTCTGCCAACTGGGTTTTGGTTTTTGAATGTCTTAAGGTACATGCTGTGAAGGTTTTTGGCTTAGAGGTTGACCTGCTTGAAAGCAGCTCTGTGGAGAAAGACCTGGGAGTCCTGGTGGACAAGTTGCCCATGGCCAAGAAGGCCATGGCCTGGGGTGCATGAAGAAGAGTGTGACCAGCAGGTCAAGGGAGGTTCTCCTCCCACTCTCTTCTGCCCTGGTGAGGCCACCTCTGGAGTATTGGGTCTAGTTGTGGGCTCCCCAGTTCAAGAGAGACAAGGAACTACTGGAGAGGGACCAACAGAGGCTAGGAAGGTGATTAGGGCACTGGAGGATCTCAAGGGGCAACGGGCACAAACTGGAACCCAGGAAGTTCCATCTGAACAGGAGGAGAAACTTCTTTGGTGTGAGGGTGTTCGAGCCTGGCCCAGGCTGCCCAGAGAGGTTGTGGAGTCTCCTTCCCTGGAGAGGTTCTGAACGTGTCTGGACATGATCCTGTGCAACCTGCTCTGGGTGACCCTGCCTTAGCAGTGGGGTTGGATGAGATGATCTCCAGAGGTCCCTTCCAACCCCCACCATGCTGGGATTCTGTGAATGAAATCTCCAACCAGTTGGTGGAGGTCTTCTGCCAGTTTGTTATTTTTGTCTCAAAGTGCATGGCCCTGAAGCTTCTTGACTCCTCCAAGGTCCATTTATAAACTGGACATTTCATTTGGAAATGAAGGGTCCCTCTCTCCATCCCAATCTGCTTCATCAGGGTGGAAAAATCCTGGAGGGATCGTGAAGAGCTGCAGGGGCTACATTGGCAGATGCTCAGCTGTGAGATGTTCTCCTGCATGCACAAGGGTGTCCCATGGAACAACCAAATCCAGAAGGTCAATCAAAAGCCTCAGATGCTCCCCAAATGTTGGGTTTTGTGAGCATTTCAGTGTATAAGAACCTGTTTTCTTGCTCCATGGTGGTTACGTCAGAGAAGGAAATTGCTGGATTTCAGAGGATGGGAACACCCAGCAAACAGAGGGATGGTTTTAGCAGGGAGGTGGTTTGGTGTGGTCATTAGGAATGACATGGTCCCAGGTAGGTTTGCTCCTAAAACAGACATTTGAGATCCACCAGGAGAAATGAAACCTCCTGAAGTGTTGGTGGTGATGTTTGGAGGGAAATCTTGTGCGTTGTGATGCTGTGATGTGCATGTCGAAGGGATAAGGAGCCTGTGGTGCAGGACTGATGAGCTCTGGTCCATGCTGTTGGACTTGTAAAGCTGCTGTGATCCTCTGTCATCTACTCCCCAGGGCTTCTGGTAGGATTTAAAATGCTATGTAAGAATGTAAGACTAAAGGATGGTAAGGGTAAGGACATGACCATCATTGGACAGCTGAGACATGGTTGAGCTGCTGGAGGGGTCTACTGGCCTAGTTTGGGTCTTTGTCTCTTTATATGAAGTTCAAGGGAGACTGATCCCAAGCAGAGAACCCTGGAGCTCTTCACATTAAACCTTAATTTAACGGCTGACAAGACTACGTGGCAAAGCTGAGCTGGGGATATGATGAAGGGGAGAAGGGCAGAGTCCAGGCTGGGTTTGTCCAGGACCACAACAGATGGAGAAAAGTTTTGTTGCAGGTCGTTTTGTCTCTTGTTTCATGCTCAAGTCTATTAATTGCTTCCAAATGAGACCCCTCCTCCCCAGGGCTTTGTTTTGCCTTTAAATTGAGAGGAGCAGTTGGGGTAGTGAGGGCAAGGTGCTCTCCTGCCGGTTGTCCGCTTCTGCCCACTTCTTCTGTCCCCTTCCCCGTGTGCCCCATGCACTGTTGGTGGGCATCCCAAAAGGCATCATCCCTGCGTCCAGCAGAGAGGAGCTTTCTTTCCACCCCAGGAGTGGGCTCATGTGAACCTCATGAGGTTCAACAAGGCCAAGTGTGAGGAGGGAGGGGATCCTGCCTCTCTGCTGCGCTCTGGGGAGACCCCCCTGCAGTGCTGGGGCAGCTCTGGAGTCCTCAGCACAGCAGAGACATGGACCTGGTGGAGCGGGGCCACAGGAGGCCCCAGCAATGATGGGAAGGCTGGGACATCTTCTGGGAGGCCAGGCTGGGAGAGTTGGGCTTGTGCAGCCTGGAGAAGAGAAGGATCCCACCCACATCTGATACCAGCAACATTCATCTGATCTCTCTGGGCTGTGAGGTTTGCTGGAGCTGAGGATCTGCTCCAGAACTTCAGACTCTATATATTAGCTTCGTGTAGAGAAATGACCAATCAAAGGAACCTTTTCAAGAACAGATTTTGCTGGTCTCTTACAATGTGAGGTCCTCTCTCACTTCAAAGAAGTGGGAGAAAATAATTGTAAAAATCAAGTACTTTATAGTGCACTTTTTTAACCCAAGGCTGGAAACCAACTGTGTTTGATGCTTTGGAGGAGATTCAGGTCAAGCAGCCAAGTGCTGCTTTATTTAATGTGTCGAGTTTAGAAATACTCTTGAATTAGAAATAAATTCCTAGTCATAGTTTTACAACCACGTGCAGCCTGCCCACACCTCTGCCCCTAAGCCTGGGCTCCCTCTGCATCCTAAGGACAAAACCTCCGAATTCTTGTAGCAGCTCATGTACAACTTTTGCGTTAAGATCCTTGGTTGTGACAACCAAGCCTGTCTTCTAGACATGGAAATGGGATTTTGGCTTTTCTCCCTGGGGAAAAAAGAAAAAAGGAGCTGCTGGGTTTTTACTGTCAGTTCTGGGAATCACAAAATGCTAGAATCACAGAATGGTTTGGGTTGGAAGGGACCTTAAAGATCATCTAGGTCCAACCTCCCTGCCGTGGCAGGTTGCTCAGAGTCCCCGTCCAACCTGGTCTTGAACACATCCAGTGTTGGGGCATGTACACCTTTCCTGGGCAATCTGTTCCAGTGTCTCACCACCCTCCTAGTGAAGGACTTCTTTCTAATTACTAATCTAAATCTTGCCTCTTCCAGTTTAAAGCCATTGCCTCTCATCCTATCACTGCAAACCCTTGCAAAAAGTCCTTCCACATCTTTCTCGTAGGCCCCCTTGAAGTCCTGCAAGGCCACCAGAAGGTCTCCCTGGAGCCTTCTCTTCTCCAGGCTGAACAAGCCCAACTCTCCCAGCCTGGCCTCCCAGCAGAGGCCTTCCAGCCCTCCCATCATTGCTGGGGCCTCCTGTGGCCCCGCTCCACCAGGTCCATGTCTCTGCTGTGCTGAGGACTCCAGAGCTGCCCCAGCACTGCAGGGGGGTCTCCCAGAGCGCAGCAGAGGGGCAGGATCCCCTCCCTGCCCTGCTGCCCACGCTGCTGGGGATGCAGCCCAGGAGGACGTTGGCTGCTGGGTTGCGAGCGCACGGGGCCGGCTCCTCTCCAGCTTTCCCCCCACTCAGCACCCCCAAGTCCTTCTCCACAGGGCTGCTCTCCATCCTTTCATCCTTGCACTTGGCCTTGTTGAACCTCATGAGGTTCACACTTAAGCACTTCTCCAGCTTGTCCAGGTCCCTCTGGATGGATCCCATCCCTCAGGCGTGCCAACCACACCACTCAGCTCAGTGTCATCTGCCTATGTGAGAGTGCCCTCCATCCCACTGTCTGTGGGTGAAGATCTGAATCAGTGCTGGTCCCAGCACAGACCCATGAGGGTCAAGCTGTGTTGCCCCATTGCATCCCACGTGCCTGAGATACTTTTGGAGCCTACAAGGAAATACCAAGGCTGGGTTTTCTTGCAAAGCATCATTTCAGGCACCTTCCTGCATCTTCCCACCACTCAGCGGGTGGAGCCTTTCCAAGCCAAAGCCTTTGAGATCATCCTCAAAAAGGCAAGGGGGGGTGGGAGGGGGCCATGTTTTTCTGCATGCCGTGGACTGACGCAGCAGTTTTTCCCCAGCCCGACTATTCTTTGACACAATCCCTTTTTTTTTTTTCATCCCTTTGACAGTGGACGGCGGATTGTAGCGAGCAGCTTGATGGCAGCTGTTCCCCGTCGCGAGGGAAGGGCTCATCGTCTCACGAACACAACCAGGTAGGGCTTGTGCTTAGCTCTTCCTCACCCAACCTTCGCTTTCTAGCTTGTGTTACCTCATCTGCCCAACCATGGGAGATGGTCCACGGGTGGACGCTTCGGCCGGGAGCTTATTGCTCTGTGATAAAGGGGAAAAAATACCGAGTGTGTCATGTATTCCTGAAGAACTTATTGTCATTTGTGTGAGGGACCTGTTTGGAGCATCAGAGCTGTCTTGGAAGTATGAGATGTGGCTGGGATGAGGGAGCAGCATGGAGCTGTGCTTCTTGGTTACGTGCTGCAGCGCAAGGATGGTCTTGTGGGAAGGAGGATGGAATAGCTGAGGGGGTGAACTGGGAGAAGCAGCAAAATTGGGGGTGCTGAGAGCTTGTCTTGGGTTTTGCAATGGCAGGAGCCAGGTGTGAGTTGGTTTTGGTGGTGTTACGTGGTGTGAACATCAGTGATGAGTACTTATGAAGTGCTGCTGGTGTCACTGGAGATGGCTCTCCCTCCTCTGGGCAGGCACCAGTGTGAGAGGGGGTTGGTGAGGGCGGAAACATGGGTTTGACCGTTGTCATCTGGTTGAGGAGCTGCTGTGCCACCATAAGACCACCAGTCCTTTAAAAGCAATGTTCACCCAAGGAGATATGAGACCAAGCTGCATGCAGGAAAGGGTGAAGCAGCATTTACAGTTGCTCCTGGAGATGGAGCTTCAGGCTGGTGAGTTTGGTGCTCTTGCCCTGCTTGGTGTCTTCTAGGCTTCAGTCCCACACATGGAATCCATGAGAAGAAGCCTGGGAGCCCCTTGCAGGGTGGTACAAGAAGCCGTGCCAGTCTGAGCAGTGCGTATGGCAGTTCCCATTTTGGACATGACTTCTCCTCACTCAGAGTGGTGCTGGAAGGAACTGGGCTGTGAGGTAGGGGCTCATGTGTCCCCTCCCTGCTATGTGCTGGATACAAAGGATGCTGAGGGGGTCCAGAGGACGTCATGGAGATGATCGGAGGGCTGGAACACCTTGCATACGAGGACAGGCTGAAAGAGTTGGGGTTGTTCAGCCTGGAGAAGAGAAGGCTCCAGGGAGACCTCATGGAGGCTTTCCCAGTATCTGAAGGTGGCCTACAAGAAAGCTGGGGAGACACTTTTTACCAGGGCTTGTAGTGATAAGATGAGGGGTAATGGGTTCAAACTGAAAGAGGGAAGATTTGGATTAGAAGTTTAGAAGAAGTTCTTCACTGGGAGGGTGGTGAGACATTGGCCCAAGTTGCGTGGGGAAGTTGTAGATGCCCCAACATTGGATGTGTTCAAGACCAGGTTGGACGGGGCTTTGAGCAACCTGCTCTAGTGGGAGGTGTCCCTGCCCATGGCAGGGGGGTTGGACCTAGATGATCTTTAAGGTCCCTTCCAACCCAAACCATTCTATGATCTGTACAAGCACAGAACAAAGGCAAGCTCTCGTTGCGTAGGAAGGTGCGTGCTCTACAGAGACGCTGCTTCAGCCAAACCTCTGAAGGTGGCAGATGGAATTGTGGATTTAATTTCATGGAGCTTTGATCCTGCTCTGAAATACTCAGCAGCAAAGCCCCGGCTGGGGTGCTTCCCACCGCTGCAGCCTTCTGCTGGAAATTCAGCTGGGATCCATTGAGTTGCTGGGGGTTTTTTGGCAGGACTGGATGTTTTCCCTGGGGAAGAAGGTCCCTGGCTCCTCACCCAAGGGCTTGGCTGACAATGCCAGTCGCTGGTGGGTACCACAAGAGGATGCAGGAGTCAAGTCATGTACGAGCGTTGCCTTCCTGACGCCAGTCAATGCAGCCCTGACATTTTCCATCTACTTCTTGCTGTGCTTCCTTTTTGTTGTGGTTTTTTATTGTTCTTTTTCTGTTTCCTGGGCCTTAAACCTATTCATAGAATCACAGAATGGTTTGGGTTGGGTTGGAAGGGACCTCAAAGATCGTCCAGTTCCAATCCCCCTGCCATGGGCAGGGACACCTCCCACTGGACCAGGTTGCTCCAAGCCCCATCCAACCTGGTCTTGAACACCTCCAGTGATGGAGCATCCACAACTTCCCTGGGTAACCTGTTCCAGTGTCTCACCACCCTCAGAGTGAAGAACTTCTTCCTAATTTCTAATCTAAGTCTCTCCTCTTCCAGTTTGAAGCCATCACCCCTCATCCTATCTCTACAAGACCTTGTAAAAAGTCCCTCCACAGCTTTCTTGTAGGCCCCCTTCAGATAGTGAAAGGCCACAATGAGGTCTCCCTGGAGCCTTCTCTTGTCCAGGTCGAACAACCTCAACTCTCTCAGCCTGTCCTCATAGGAGAGGTGTTACTCGATCTCCTCCAGCATGGAGCTTATTTTCTATCCACAAATAACACTCACAGATGCCCAAGCTGTTTTCCCTGCGTCTGGGCTCTCTCCCAGCCTGCCGCCGAGCTGATAATTATCCCTCTCCATGTTGGGCTTCCTTAAGCAGCGAGTAACAAATTTTCCTTGGCACCAAAGAAGAGCTGCAACTTAGTGTTCTTCTGGCCAGGCAGGCACTGCTCTTGCTGTTCCTGATCTACGAGTGAAACGCTGCTGGTGAGGACTGGGTTCAGTTTATCACTGAAATTCAGTTTCTTCTTCTGGCTCTTGATCTTTGGCTGGTAGCTTGAAACATTAAAAAATAAAAAATCTCCATGAATAAGGTGTTTGTCTTGACTGTGAATGGTTTGGGTTGGAAGGGACCTTAAAGGTCACCTAGTTCCAACCCCCCTGCCATGGGCAGGGTCACCTCCCACTAGATCAGGTTGCTCAAAGCCCCGTCCAACCTGGTCTTAAGCACATCTAGTGATGGAACATCCACAAACCCCCTGAGAAACCTGTTCCAGTGTCTCACTACCCTCCCACTGGAGAACTTTTTCCTAATTTCCAACCTAAATCTCCCCTCTTCCAGTTTGAAGCCATCACCCCTTGTCCTATCACTACAAGCCCTGCTAAAAAGTCTCTCCTCAGCTTTCCTTTGGGTCCCCTTTGGATACTGGAAGGCTGCAAGAAGGTCTCTCCAGAGCCATCTTTTCTCTGGGCGGAAGAAGCCCAACACTCTCAGCCTGGCCTCATAGGAGAGATTTTCCAGCCCTCTGACCATCTTCATGACCTCCTCTGGCCCCACTCCAACAGGTCTATGTCCCTCTTTATTGGGCGCTCAATTGTTCTAACCTAGCCATCAGAAAAGGCCAGGTAAGGAACAATCAGATGGAAGGATCAGCTATGGAAAAATCCAGGTTAGCCCTGGAAATATATTCAGCGCCTGGTTCCTTTTCTGTGAAGGCAGAATAATCGAGGGCCAGTTTCAGAAGTAATTGGCTTCCTAAAGGTTGTTGGGGAACTGAGAGTGAAGGTGACCTTCCCGTGCCTGAAAGTTCTCCTCTACATCCCTAAGTACCTTTGAAATTCTTCTCTGTAGGATCCAGCAAGATTAAGGGAAGTAAAATAAGACTTTTTGGGGTGTATATTATGCATTTTATATCAAAATTTATATCTAATAGATGTGTCTAATTGAACAAGGGCAAGTGTAGGGTCCTGCACCTGGGGAGGAATAACCCCCTGCACCAGGACAGGTGAGGGGTGACCTGCTGGAAAGCAGCTCTGTGGAGAAGGGCCTGGGAGTGCTGGTAGCCACCAAGTTGCCCATGAGGCAGCAATGGGCCCTCGTGGACAAGTAGGCCAATGGTGTCCTGGGGTGCATGAAGAAGAGTGTGGCCAACAGGTCAAGGGAGGTTCTCTTCACCATCTACTCTGACGTAGTGAGGTCACCTCTGGAGTATTTGGTCCAGTGCTGGGCTCCACAGTTCAGGAGATACAAGGAACTACTGGAGAGAGTCCAATGGAGGTGATCTGGAGATAATCTCCAGAGGTCCCTTCCAACCCCCACCGTTCTGTGATGCTGGGGTTCTGTATTGCCTCTATAAATGAGGAGAGTTTAGATAATGGAATCATTTTAAATCTTTTTATGTTTGGTCTTTTTTTTTTCTTCCCTAAAAAGGCCCAGTGGGAAGATTTTATGTAATACTTTATTTGCATTCCCCTCGCGAGGCTGTTGCAAGTAGGAAGCCCTTTGATATATTTTGGAGAGCAATGCATGAAGTAAAAGACTTTCTGCTGTGGTACGTATTTAGAGAAACCAGTGGAGCTCTTGGTACATGAAAGACCTGGCAGCAGCTCCACCCCAGGCTCCCCTTGTGTAAAAACCAGAGGGACTCTGCAGGTTTGTCCCATTTCTCCAGGTGGTGGGAGAGGGAGAGCTGAAACTCCTCCTTCCCGGTCAAGTCCATCCCTTCCCCCATGGTGGCTGCTGTCACCCATCATCACCAAGCAAAAGCTTGTGTTGTTGGCAGGAAATTGGGTTGCAATTTTTAAAATGCTTATATTCATGGATGTTCCATGGCCCACCATGTGCAGCAGGGACTCGTTGCATGACTGGGGACCTCAGGGGCTTCTCCAGTTGGTGGTCGTGTTGCTTATCTACTGAGCATTGAAGGAGCAGGCAAGGTGTGTGGATGACCTCTGGATTATCCGACACCCTGCTGGTAGCACCCTTGTGCTGTCCTCCCTGAGGAGCTGGTGGTGGAAGAGATGACTTGGTTTGTCTTCTCATTAAGCCAGCAGAAACATCAGCATGCCTGTGGCAGGCAGGGGTGGTGGGTTCCTACTCTTGGGCCTCAGTTGGACATGATTAGCTGGCCAGGGTCAAGAGCATCCCAAGGGCTGCACTGTCAAGATGTTGTGTGTCCTGGGCTTTTTGGTAGCATGGAGATGTAGAGGGCTTTCCATGGTTTGTGTGCCATCATCACCGAGCCTGGCATGTCCTGTCAAAGGATGTCTGAACCCAAGCCCAAGCCTTGCTGATAAAGCAGGAGAAGTTTCCACAAAATCAAATGTAATACCAATGAGACTTCATCTGTGATGTCTCCAGGACTCAGAGAAGCATGATGCTGTGTTAGTTCCAACACATTTCCAGGCAGGAGATCCTATGTGTCATGGGAGCTTAGACTGTAGGCAGAGGACATCTGACCTGCCTGTGTCTGGGGAGGAGCAGCCAGGGGACGTGTCTTTGACTGCTGTCTGTGGAGTGGGAGCAGAGCAGATCCAGCTAAACCATTCCGGTCTCTCTATCACAGAGAATCATAGAATGGTTTGGGTTGGAAGGGACCTCAAAGGTCATCTAGTTCCAACCCCTCTGCCATGGCCTGAACACCTCGCACTAGACCAGATTGCTCAAAGCCCCGTCCAACCTGGCCTTGAACACCTCCAGGGATGTCTCAGCTGAATGTGAAAACCCCCTCTGATGATGAGCACTTGGCTTCCACCAAGTATGTGAGCCACCTGGAGCACTGTGTCCAGCTCTGGAGTCCTCAGCACAGCAGAGACATGGACCTGGTGGAGCGGGGCCACAGGAGGCCCCAGCAATGATGGGAGGGCTGGAAGGCCTCTGTTGGGAGGCCAGGCTGGGAGAGTTGGGCTTGTTCAGCCTGGAGAAGAGAAGGCTCCAGGGAGACCTTCTGGTGGCCTTGCAGGACTTCAAGGGAGTCTAGAAGGAAGGTGGGGACAGACTTTTTATCAGGGCCTGTTGTGACAGGACAAGGAGTGATGGTTTGAAACTCAAAGAGGGAGATTTAGACTCAAGAGAAGGAAGAAATTGTTGATGCTGAGGGTGGTGAGATCCTGGTTGAGGTTGCCCAGAGAGGTGGTCGCTGCCCCATCCCTGGCACCATTGCAGGTGAGGTTGGCCGGGGCTCTGAGCAACCTGCTCTAGTTGGAGACATCCCTGCTCAGTGCAGAGGGGGTGGACTAGATGACCTTTAAAGTCACTTCCGACCCAAACCCATCTCTGTGTCTATGATTCATTTCCCTGAGCAGATAGACAACCTGTATCTGGCTTTAGTTGCCCATCCTTGGATCCAAATCTGAAGCGCACAGATTTTCTTGCTCAGCAAACCATGAGGGTTGATCCTGGAGGCAGTTTTGTGTTTTCCATCTCACCAGCTCGGTTCTACCATAGCCCGGGGCCAGTTTGTTCACTGGATTTGGTTGAGGTTGGCCACCACGCTGAAGACCTGTTGGGACAAGCGAGTGCTGGCAGATGCCGCAGTCGCCGTCGTCTCGTCTCCAAAAGAAAAAGAGAAAGCGAAAGACGGGGAGTTACTTTGAGGCTTTGCCAGTGAATACAGGTTGGTGTAGCCCTGCCTGGCAGAGGAAGAAATTAAGTCTTAAGGTGGGATGTGACCTGCCCATGATCAAAGAGCATCTCCAAGAAAACCAGTTACTTAATGGTTTTCTGCCTGTAATTACTGGGTGACGCTCCCTCCCTGTAGTGACCGCAGCCCTATGAGCAGAGAGAACTGCTGAGAAAGTCCTTCAGCTGATATAGAGGTTTAACTTTCTCTAGAACTTCTGTGTGGGCCACACCTCGTGAAGCAGCACCGCCCCTTGTGAAGAAGACGTCTGCTTGGACGTGAAGATCTGGGAGTGAAATGCTTCAGTGTTTTGAGACCTGATCTAGAACTGTTTCTCCTTACCAAGGGTCATACAATAGTTTGGGTTGGAAGGGACCTTAAAGGTCATCTAGTCCAGCCCCCCTGTAGGGAGCAGGGACATCTGCAACTAGAGCAGGTTGCTCAGAGCCCCGGCCAACCTCACCTGCAATGGTGCCAGGCATGGGGCATCAACCACCTCCCTGGGCAACCTGGGCCAGGCTCTCACCACCCTCAGCATGAAACATTTCATGGAGGAAGGTGTTTTCTAGACCTGGGGATAGTAGTGACTCACCTAGGGGGACATCTCACCCCCAGTTTCCATTTGTGTGGCGTGAACTGGGTGATGCCAGTCTGGAGGGGTCTGGACCATCTCTGTGCCGAGGAAAGGCTGAGAGCCCTGGGGCTGCTGAGCTGGAGAAGAGAAGCCTCCGAGGGGATCTGATCAATGCTGATCAAGAGCTCAAGGGCCCATGGGGGGCAAGAGGATGGGGCCAGACTCTTGTCAGTGGGGCCCGGCAACAGGACAAGGAGCAACGGGCACCAACTGGAACCCAGGAGGTTCCATCTGATCAGGAGGAGAAACTTTTTTGGTGTGAGGGTGTGGGAGCCTGGCCCAGGCTGCCCAGAGAGGTTGTGGAGTCTCCTTCTCTGGAGAGATTCCAAATGTGCCTGGATGTGATCCTGGGCCCCCTGCTCTGGGTGACCTGCTGGAGCAGGGGAGGTGGATGAGATGATCTTCAGAGGTCCCTTCCAACCCCACCATGCTGGGATTCTGCGTTTCCATTTGTTGCACTGGGGAAAGTGATCTCCTCTTTCTGCAAAGGGGATTTTCAAACTTGCACTGAAGCAGCAGAAACTATTAACTCTTGAGCTGGCAAAGGGAGCAGGATTAATTAGTTCACGCCTGAAAGAATGAGCTGCGAAGGTGGAAATTGCAGTGTCAGTGAAACATATGATTAGTGCTAATTAAAATGCAAATGTTCGATTTGACGGCTAGTTTCTGCACAAGCCTCGCTCTTCCCATGAGGGTGCAGAGCTTGGCCAGAAGGATTGGCATGGATTAGAGCAGTCGTTGGGAATCGATCTCTGGAGGGGGTGATGTTTCCCTCCAAGCCCTGAAGTGTTGCTTGGAGGTCCCATCTGCTATTGGTGATTGTAGACCATGAATGGTAGGTGGAAGAGTCCAAATAAGAGGTGGGAGCAAGAGTTCAAGGGTTGTTTGGAGTGTTGGGAGAGACTAGGAGAGTCTTGGTCTGGTGAGGGCACAGCAGAGTGTGGTGGAGCCAGGTCAAAGTGTTCTTGGCTGAAAGATTCCTTCACCAATGAAAGGTTTCTTCCCTAAAAGGGTTGCCAAGGCCTGGCCCAGGCTTCCGAGGGCAGTGGTGGAGTCTCCATCCCTGGAGGGCTTTCCAAGCCGTGGAGATGTGGTGCTGAGGGACATGGTTTGGTGGTTCCCTGGCAGTGCTGGGTTAATGGTTGGACTTGATGATCTTAAAGGTCTCTTCCAAGCAAAACAATTCTGTGATTCCTTGATTCTGTGATGGCGGGTTGGTTTGGCAGGAGGCAAGGGCATGGAGTGGAGAACTTCATGCCATTGCAACTGCTTCTTCAGCTTTTGTCAGAACTGTGGACAAATCTGTTCCTGCAACATGCCAAATTAGTTTAGCAAGAGCACTGTGGGAGACATGTAGGTGGCCATGCTGGACATGTAGGTCTCCATGGAGGGTGAGCAGTGCCATGTCTTACCACCACAGAGCCTCAGTTTTCTGCTGAAGTCCAGCTGTCCCTATGGCTTTGGGATGGGATTCTTATGGTTTCTGCAATTATGGTGGTGGAGGATTTTTATTGCTCAGTTGTTGTTTTTTAAGGAATTATCCCTACCTTGCCCACTCCTCCAGCATCATCCAGGAGGTTGGTATGATCTTCCCTGCTCCCCCCAAAAGGAGGTCTGCAGAGAGGTTTGATTTAGCATGGAAGAGCTTTATTAGAACAGAAAGCCACCAGAGATGTCTGGTGGAAAAGATCTTCAAGATCATTCTGTCCAATCGTAACCTTACTCTACAAAATCCACTGCTGAACGGTGTTCTGGAGATTTGAACCCTTGGCAGTAAAAATTTGTTCATCAATAGTGTAACTAGTTGGGTAGATGAGGGAAGATCAGTGGATGTTGTCTACCTCCACTTCAGTGAGGCTTTAGATGCTGTCTCCTCTAACATCCACTGAGGTAAGCTCAGAAAGTGTGATGAGTGGACAGTGAGGTGAGTGGAGAACTGGCTGAAGGACAGAGCTCAGAGGGTTGTGATCTGTGTTGCACAGGCTGGTTGGAGGCCTGTAGCTCGTGGAGGTCCCCAGGAGTCAGGACTGGGCCCAGTCTGTTCAGTATGTTCAACAATGACTTGAATGAAGGGATGGAGGGGACCCTTGGCCAGTTTGCTGGTGATACAGAACTGGGAGGAGGGGCTGAGTCACCAGAAGGTTGTTCTGCCATTCAGTGAGACCTGGACAGGCTGGAGAGTTGGGTGGAGAGGAACCTCATGAAGTTCAACAGGGGTGAGTGGGGGATCCTGCCCCTGGGGAGGAACAACCCCCTGCACCAGTACAGGTGAGGGGTGACCTGCTGG
>VZZY01003598.1:77748-155111 GCA_013400335.1 Eurystomus gularis
GGTTCCTGTAGGCCCAGCTCCTCTGCTGCCCAATGTGGTGCCAGCATTACCTGCTGGACATAACGAACAGAGATGGCTCCTCAGTGGCCCTTTACATGGAAGGACACCACTGAGAGAGCTCAGTAACATGCAACCAGCTCCAACAGAAGCCACACTCAACAGGAAGTCCTTCTGACTACTTGGCTCCTGCTTAAAATAGCCCTGGCCTTGCCCACCACCCCAACCATGACCACCTGGGTGAGGGCAGAGCCACAGAGACACAGGTGGGCCAGGTTCTGCCTCTGGAACAGGAAGCCAGTGGAGAAAACAAAACATTCTGCTGGGTTGTGACTCATCCACAGGTCAACTCCAACTTGGGGCCCACAACTCAGGCCCCAGCACTTCAGCTGCTCAGAGAGGTTGTGGAGTCTCCTTCTCTGGAGAGATTCCAAACGTGCCTGGACGTGATTCTGTGCGTGATCCTTCTGGAGTAGGGGAGTTTTACGAGATGATCCCCAGAGGTCCCTTCCAACCCTCACCCTGCTGGGATTCTGGGGTTCTGTGAAAGGGTACCTGGCATTTTATCTAACTGGTTCCTGCCATATCTGCTGGCTCACTCTAGTAGTGAGTTTGAACGTTGATGCCTGGTGGTACCACTCTCCCCATTTCTCACAAAGCTTTTATTGGAACCTCAGGTTGTCTGCAGGCAATGACGTCTCGAGTCAACTGGATATAACCAAATGATGGTGTTTATTTTCAGAGGTCTTTTAAAGCAAAGGGTGCATGTGCTGACGTGGTCCCGCTGTAGCTTTTGGCACAAAAAATTTTCATAGGTGGATGAACAAGATGTGTTCCTCTTTGATCCCTCTGTAGGATGCAGTAAACTAGTGGTTAAGCCTTCAGACTTCTAGGTGGTGAAGTTCATTTCTCCCAACCACCTTTTTTTTCAGTTGGCACAGATCTTTCCCACGTCAAATGAGATAATTCTCACTTCTCAGGAGGCCTGCAAGACTGGCTCTTCCCCAGGGCTTCCCAAAGTGGCCACCTGCTCGTGTCTCACAAGTGGCATCGCTCAAGTTTTTTTATCCTTTCATGCCAATTTAACAACTCCCTTAACTTTGTGCCAGTCAGTATTTCTCAGCCATCAGGAGATTCAGGTCACGGTGTGATGAGGAGGGAAGATCTTTTCTGTTGTTGTACCGTGATGGGAATAATCACAACCTCTCTTATTTCGTCTATATACAACATGAAAACCAGATGACCTCCTCTTTTGAACTTCAGATTTTAGGCTGGAGCAAACCCAGTCATAGCATCATAGAATGGTTTGGGTTGGAGGGACCTTTAAAGGTCATGTAGCCCAACTTCTCTGCAGGGAGCAGGGACATCTGCAGCTAGAGCAGGTTGCTCAGAGCCCCGGCCAACCTCACCTGCAATGGTGCCAGGGATGGGGCATCAACCACCTCTCTGGGCAACCTGGGCCAGGCTCTCACCACCCTCAGCATCAACAATTTCTTCCTTCTCTCTAGTCTGAATCTCCCTCTTTGAGTTTCAAACCATCCCCCCTGGTCCTGTCACAATTTCTTCTTTCTGTCTAGTCTAAATCTACCCTTTGATCTTGCTTGAGACTTGCTAGGTTTGAGGATGGAGAACATGCAGCTGGAGCAACGCAGGACCCAGTACTGATGTGTTTTGCTTCCAGTCCCTCATGTTGGGAGAATACTTACTTGTTTCACATGCACTAAGGTCCATGCTGGACCACTGGGTAACATCGCCGTAAGTAGCTTAGGTTCTGATGTGCAGCTGTCATAGAATCATGGAATTGTTCATGTTGGAAAAGACCTTTAAGATCATCAAGTTCAACCATTAACCCAACACTGCTAAGTCCACCACTAAACAATGTCCCTCAGCACCACATCTCCACAACTTGGAAACCCCTCCAGGGATGGGGACTCCACCATTGCCCTGGCCAGCCTGGGCCAGGCCTTCACAACCCTTGCCATCAAGACATTTTTCTTCATGTCCAACCTAAACCTCCCCTGGTGCAACTTGAAGCCATTTTTTCTTGTCCTGTTGCTTGTTCCTTGGGAGAAGAGCCCAACCCCACCTGGCTCCAGCCTCCTTTCAGGGAGTTGTTGAGAGCAAGAAGGTCTCCTCTGAGCCTCCTTTGCTCCAGGCTCAACAACGCCAGGTCCCTCAGCTGCTCCTCACCACACTTGTGCTCTAGACCCTTCCCCAGCTTTATTGCACTTCTCTGGACACACTCCAGCCCCCCCAAGGTCCTTCTTGGAGTGAGGGGCCCAAAACTGACCCCAGGATTCAAGGTGTGGCCTCCCCAGTGCCCAGTCCAGGGGGATGATCCCTGCCATACTCCGGCCCCATCCAACCCAGGTGGCAGTAGTGGAGCTGGGACCTGGACTGTGCCCCCAAATCAGTGACCTGGACTTGACTGTTGTGTGCAAAGAGGACTTTACACCTTGCTTTGCTGGTGTGTCCCTTTGGCTCTTGAAAGCCAAGGTAGCTCTGCCCTTGTCTTAGCCCATGGCAGCGTCCTCAGGGACTAGCGTAGCCCCTCGAGGATGTCTGAGAAGACATCCTTTAAGCGTGTGAGATGAGAAGCCCTCTTTAAGTGTCATCTCTCACACCAGTCCCAAATCACATGTTCTTCTTTGCATTTCCCAGATTTTCAGAGTACTTGAAAGAGCTGAATATTTTGCACTCTGTGATTTCATGGGTTTTTAAAATAGTCTTAGGTCACTTCAAAGGTCTTCCACAACTCTCTGAGCAAAGCTTTTGGAATAATTACCCTGACAACATCCACCTTTCTCCCCAAACACCTTGTGGGATGTTTGGGTAGAAAGGACCGGTTGGGTGAGTTATTCTGGTTTTCAGATGACTCATGGTGCCCTGAGGGCTGCTGGCTAACAAGAAACCTGCAGGTTGCTTGACAGCAGAACAAGTGTTAGGAGAATAAAGGAGAACATCAGCGACAGGTCCTTAATAGGCAAAATTAGTTATTTGTGTAATGTGTCTCCTGGTGAACTCCCAAGTGTTTTCAGGTATGTGAGTAGGTGGGCTCCAAGAGTGGGCTAAGGAGAGCAGAAAATGGGCTAAGAAGTGGAGAGGAGAGGAGAGGAGAGAAGGAGAAGCAAAGAAGAAGCAAAGGAGAAGAGAAGGAGAAGGAGAAACAAAGAAGAAGCAAAGGAGGAGAAGAGAAGGAGAAGCGAAGAAGCAAAGGAGAAGAAGAAAAGAGAAGGAGAAGGAGAAACGAAGAAGAAGCAAAGGAGGAGAAGGTAAGAGAAAAGAGAAGGAGAAGGAGAAACTAAGAAGAAGCAAAGGAGAAGAAAAGAGAAGAGAAGGAGAAGGAGAAACGAAGAAGAAGCAAAGGAGAAGAAGAGAAGAAGAATGGTACTATTTCAGTTGGAAAGGACCTACAACAATCATCTAGTCCAACTGCCTGACCAATTCAGGGCTGACCAAAAGTTAAAGCATTGTCAAAATGCCCTTCAGCAGTTTTAGAGGCTGTGAGGTTGCTGACTATGCATAATTAATCTTCATGAAGATAGAGGAGATAAGCGTTTTTTCTCCCATGCATAACTAGAGCACTAGAGCCAAGTCTTATCTTCAGTGAAGCCTCCCACAATGTCATCCCTCTTCAAGGCGTAAATAGAACATGTTGAAGGACTTGGAGAAAGCCTCAAAATCAGGGCGTTGGGCATGGGCTTGGTTTTGTAGGTGCTTACACGTGTGGTCTGGGAGCTGGAGCTCTCCTGGCTCACCAGGTCGGTGGGTTTCGTGGCGTTGCCCTTGACTAAAGCGAGCTGTTTGTTGTTTCCAGGAAGAGTGGGATCACAGCAGCAGTGGGAGCGCAGGATCCCGACCGGGGTCGGGCTCCGGGCGTGGGTCTGGATCCAGGTCTGGCAGCCGCGGGAGAAGCAGCCAGTTGAGGCAATCGACCAAGGTATTGCTGGTAG
Organism: Eurystomus gularis; assembly: GCA_013400335.1. Lineage (NCBI taxonomy): Eukaryota > Metazoa > Chordata > Aves > Coraciiformes > Coraciidae > Eurystomus > Eurystomus gularis. The sequence continues at coordinate 81,699 of VZZY01003598.1, forward strand.
TGACGTGCTGAAGTTGTGTCCTTTGCTTGCTGTTTATCAGAGGTGTCCTCCTAACAACGTGTTTTGTGTGTGTGTCTACACGTAGGGTGTGACCGTGTGTCAATTTGAAGGACACCTCAGAGACCTATTTAATCCACGCATAATGTGTGACCTGGCTGCTGAGAGTTGTAGTTGTCCTTCAGCCTCCAGAAGTCTGTTGAGATGTTTCAAGTGCCTTAATACGGGGAGAGAAGTCCTTGGTCAGCTAGTTTAGACTGAAGGAAGTTAGGTTTTTTTCTTGATTTGAAGTCTTGGAGTATTTTGATTTGGGGAAATTAAGAGATGTCTGCAATTACTTTTTGGCAAGTCTTCATTAGAAGTTGATGTATTGAGTGGACACCACCTAGATGGTGTTAAATGGTGACCTTGAGTCCAGCTGCTTTCCACGGGGGCCATCAGCAGAGCTAGTTGGGAAGTTATCCTCCTGCCCTGCAAGAGACTGTAAGAATTTGCTTTTGCTTAGGTCCATTCTTTGAACTCAGACCAGAGACTTCTGCGTGTTTTAGTCAGCTTCTGTCCTTCTTGCTCCTCTTGGCGTTGCTCCACATCTGCACATGTGATCAGTGGTTGTGCCAGAGGTGGATGATGAACTCTGGGAGATTTGGGGCCAGTGGTCAAAGTCACAGAATCACAGAATCCCAACATGGCAGGAGTTGGAAGGGACCTTTGGAGATCAGCCCGTCTGACTTCCCTGCTCCAACAGGGTCACCCAGAGCAGGGTGCCCAGACTTGTGTCTAGGCAGGTTTGGAATCTCTCCAGAGAAGGAGACTCCACAGCCTCTCTGGGCAGCCTCTTCCAGTGCTCTATCATGATCCATTAATCCATTTCATCCATCATGGAGAGCTTGAGGAAATGGCCTGTCCTCCTGACCCACACTGTGGTGGGAGAGGACCCACAGAACCATGTTGTTGCTGGAAAGTGACGGTCCTTTCTTGTGGGAATGAGACTCAACATATCCTTCTTTGAGTGCTTTTTAACAAGGACACCTTGAATTGGAGCCTTTTCAGCTCGGTATCTATCTTTCTATTCTGTTTTCCACCAAAACGCAGCTGAGGGTTGTAGGCAGCTGAGAAGGAGGAAAGGGGAGGAGGAACCTTCTCCAACGTAGAAGTGAAAAACGCTCAATAAGTCACACATGACACGAGATAATCCCTGAATTTATACCACGGACTCAGCCAACCGCTTCGTTAACGCCAGCAATGAGCTAACGCCGTTGCGATGACGTAGTGAAGAGCACGGGCTCGTATCTGTAGGGGTTGGCTGGAGGATGGTAGCGAGGAGCAGCGAGAAGAACCGGTGGGACGCTGATCCAGGCTTTGAAAAGCTGCTGCCCTCCTGCAAATGCTGAGTTTGCGGAGAATTTGCTGAAGCTGCACGCATGGGTCAACAGTCAGAGTCCACGTGGCCGGTGGCGCGGTCCATCCCTCTGTTTGTGTGGGCAGCTCCAGGGTTTGGGCGGTGGTGGATGGAGATGATATGTGCTCACAGAGGCTGGAGGACACAGGTTATGGCTGTGCTTTTAAACCCTGCTGCCTGTCGGATCTGCTTTACCGGATCTCTGCTCTCTCTGGGTATCGATGTTCTCGTCAGTGTGTCTCTCGATTGTCATTCCTCGTGGCTTAATTAATTTTTAGCAGCACTAACCTCTCCGCGGTGAAAATGGGAATCTAAAGCTGAGGGCTGGGTCATTGGGAGCTTCACGTTGAAACTGCTTATGGCTGTAATTGAAGTTCTGGGGGAACTGAGAGCAAGTCACTTCTTATCTTAAATACACGCAATTTCTGTTTTTTCTGTCCCCATGTGTGAAAATTGGCTTTGTTAGAATCATAGAAGGAATGGCTTGGGTTGGAAGGGACCTTTCAAGGTCATCTAGTCCAACCCCCTGCATCTGCAACTAGAGCAGGTTGCTCAGAGCCCCGGCCAACCTCACCTGCAATGGTGCCAGGGATGGGGCAGCGACCACCTCTCTGGGCAATCTGGGCAGATTTGGGGCCATCACCCCTTGTCCTGTCACAACAGTTGTAAAGACAGGTCAGTGAAGGCTGAAAGGGCATCTGGAAAGGACCACAGTGAGTCACGACTTAACGACGTTACCACTTGGCCCTGGCGCCATCTTTATGGAGTCTGGCTAGAGTTTGGAGATCTTCTTGCGGCCTTTCAGCACTTCATGGGGGCCTAGAAGAAAGATGGAGATGGACTTTTGAGTAGGGTCTGTTGCAACAGGACAAGGGGTGATGGTTTAAACTAAAAGAGGGAGATTTAGACTAGAAACAAGGAAGAAATTTTTGACACTGAAGGTGGTGAGACCTTGGCCCAGGTTGCCCAGAGAGGTGGTCGATGCCCCATCCCTGGCAACATTTGAGGTCAGGTTGGTCAGGGTTCTGAGCAACCTTCTCTAGTTGCAGATGTCCCTGCTCAGTGCAGGGAGATTGGACTAGATGACCTTGAAAGGTCCCTTCCAACTTGTGAACTCGTTTGCTGGTGTGCATGGCAGAGGTGGCATGGTACAGGGTTCTGACGTCCCCCACTTGTTGTTAGAGCAAGGAGAAATCATGCCAGCATGCCTCCTTGAAGTAGCAGGATGGCTTTCCCCATCCTTATTGGTGACAGCCGGCTCTGGTAGCTACTGGTGAAGAGTATCTCCATCCTTGGAGATATTCAGAAGCCATTTAGATGTGAATTTGGGCACCTGGAGGTAGCTGGCTCTGCTGGAGGATGAGGGTTGGACCAGATGAGCTTCAGAGGTCCCTTCCCACCTCAACTGGTGTGTGACTCTGAAGCTCTTAATGGCTAGGATGTCAAGCCCACTGGACTTTTGTGGGTCTTTGAGGTTGTGGATGGTGAGGTAGGAGGACAGAGCTAGTGTCAGAGCTGAGCCTACATGTCATCTGCTCCATGTTGTCCACAGCTTTGTGTCCCCAAGGCTGAAACTGTGTCACTCCTTGCCTTCGTGGTGCAGCGGGCAAGGGGGCATCGGCATTGCCGTGAGCGTGGACTCACACAGAAGTGGAGGAGCCCACATGCAGAGCTGGGACGCCTCCAGAGCTGGTGATGGGAGAGTCCATGCTGTGGTCCGGATAGCACCATGTGCCTTCTGGCGAGTAACCACCTTTCCCTCCCTCCTAGAATGGCAACAAGGAGAGCTCCCTTGACATGCTGGGCACGGACATCTGGGCTGCCAACACCTTCGACTCCTTCAGGTAAGCTGGTTTGAAGATGCTTGAAGAGAGACATGTGGCCTCTCTTTGCCTTTGCCCACGTGTCCATCCTGCTGGTGCCCAGGCACCAGTGAGTAGCCTGCTAGTACTCATCTTGCTGCTCGTCCTCCTCCTCTTCATCCCCGTTTAGCCCATGGCACTAAGCACATAAAGCATCTTATGTGCTTAGGAGAAGCTGCTGGATGGGTTTGAAGTCCAAATATTTGAAACCGGTACCAATATGAGGACTTGTAATTATCTGAGAGCTGCACGAGCAAGACTTGAGGCAGCTCTGAGCTACTGCTCCAGGATTTTACTCCTCCATTAATTGGAGGTGCAATCGCGCGTTGGCTTTGCAGCTGCTGGCACCAGCTCTTCAGCTGCTCCTTCAATGTGGGAAGGTGGTGAAATATGTTCTCTGTCCAGTTTTATGCCCCGCTCTCTGCCTGGAGCACTGCAAGAGTCTGTAGGGCTTGAGTTCCCACCTGGGACTTGTGCCAGACCATTGGAATGGGCAGGTTGTGCAGGATGAGAGAGAACATCTTCACTGCATGGACCAGACCACTACCTGTGGTGGTATCCCCTTGATACAGAGAGCAAGTATAGCTTGCAAGGTGTGTGCTGCATCATAGAATCGTTTTGGTTGGAAGAGACCTTTAAGATCATTGAGTCCAACCATTAACCCAACACTGCCAGGTCACCACTAACCCACGTCCCTCAGCACCACATCTCCACAGCTTGGAAACCCCTCGAGGGATGGGGACTCCACCACTGCCCTGGGCAGCCTGGGCCAGGCCTTCACAACCCTTTCCATGAAGACATTTTTCCTCATGTCCAACCTAAACCTCCCCTGGTATGACTTGAGGCCGTTTCCATACTGCATCATGCATCAAAATTATGGGTTTAGAGCAAGGAACAAGAGCTCAGCACCTCCAAAAACACAGGAGAAATCAAAATAAATGTGATGCGGCAGCATGAAGGTTGGAGGCCTGCACCTGTGTGCTCTGCAGCAGGTTCTGCAGCCTTCCAAAGTACCAACTTTCCTCATCTGAGGCTCTGATGTGCCCTCTGTGCTTCATCTCGGTGGTGTTTAATTAGCAGTGGACTTTCTTTCTTTGTTTTTCCCTGTTTTTCTCTCCTAGTGGCGCGACGTGGGACTTGCAGCCTGAAAAACTAGATTTCACCCAATTTCACAGGAAGCTTCGAAACACCTCCAAACACCCGTTGCCTCACATCGACAGAGAAGGGTGAGTGCCGTGTGTGCAATACTACGCTCTCCAGCAAGGTCTCAAACTTCTCTCTTGATGTAGGAGCTCTAGTTTGGTGGCATGGCTCACGTGGAGGACATGGGGAAGAGGCATTGGACCACATAAAGGGTTTAAGGATGCCATGATCAGTCTGTCCAGCTCTTCCAGTTCTGGGCGGGACCAGAGTTGCTTGCTGTATTTTGCATTGCTTGGTAGAGTTTAGTCTTGAAACCATGCTGGATCCAAGTCTTCCAGATCCGAGTCAAGACCCAACAAGATCCAAGTCAACATTCACGGTTAAGTTGGATGAGACTCTGAGCAACCTGCTCTAGTTGCAGATGTTCCTTCTCAGTGCAGGGGGTTTGGACTGGATGACCTTGAAAGGTCCCTTCCAACCCAAACCATTCAATGATTCTAAGATCCAGATCTCCTAGATTTAAACATCTGTGGCTTAGATGGACATCACCATTTCTCTGCAGATGGAGAAACAGTCATAGGTTGGGTTTTTTCTCTCCTTATCATTCAGGACACAGAAGAAGGAAAAAAATCAGAAGAGGTCTAAAAGGTGAGGTTGAGAAGATTACAGGCAAAGATTTATAGGCTACCCAGAGAGGTTGTGGAGTCTTCCTCTCTGGAGAGATTCCAAACGTGCCTGGATGCAATCTTGGCCAACCTGCTCTGGGTGACCCTGCTTTAGCAGGGGAGTTGGCCGAGATGATCTCCAGAGGTCCTTTCCAACCCCCGCCATGCTGGGTTTCTGTGACTTCTCATTGCCACGTTGTATGGAGGGATGGAAATCCTCTCTCAGATCAGTTGGTTCAGCATCAGCAGGAGACTCCCGTACCACATAGTGACGTTCAGACTCACACAACTGGTTAAGGCTTTTTTTTTCTGTGTTGTATTTCCTGCAGGTACATAAACAACAATTTTCAGAGTATTTGGGGCAATGTAACACTCAATTGCTGTGTCTCCAAGAGCCTTAGTCACATTTACTCCCACTTCTACAGATGCTTTTGAAAAATTAGGTGAAGGGCTCTCTGTAAAATATGATAGAGAATCATAGAGTCATAGATTCGTTTAGGTTGGAAGAGACCTTCAAGATCATCAAGTCCAACTATTAACCCAGCACTGCCAAGTCACCACTAACCCATGGCCCTCAGCACCACATCTCCACGGCTTGGAAACCCCTCCAGGGATGGGGACTCCACCACTGCCCTGGGCAGCCTGGGCCAGACCTTGACAACCCTTTCCATGAAGACATTTCTCCTCATGTCCAACCTAAACCTTCCCTGGTGCAACTTGAGGCCGTTTCCTCTGTGAAATAAGACATAATGTTCTCCATGGTTGATGGCACCTGTCAGGTGATCCTACCAGCAGGATCTGCTTTGTGGTCTGCCTCTGTTTCCTGGTGTGCTGTGAATGCCCAGGGTGCAAACAGGTAGAGAAGGCAACGCAGAGGTGAGATATGTAATCACTCCTAAAACTAGGATAAGAGTTAGTGTATATACAGAAAAGTTAACCAGATGCTATCAGCACAAGCAGGCACCTCCCAAAACACAGGTCATGGAGGTAACCTGCACTGGAACAGGGGAAACACGGACAAAAATTGGTTGATTTTTGAACTTTTAAAGCTGTCTCTGTTGTGCATTCACCGAAGAGACCATTTTGTTCCTGATCGCTTGCCCGAAGCTGCCCATGGAGTTGCATTCAGTTGATTGACCTCAAGCATCTTAACACTTGGCTGAAATGTTTTCCTCCAGAGAGACATCTGAGGAAGATACTGGATTTGGTGATACGCTGAATAATCCAAGTGGAGCGGTTATGGAAAACCAGGGAACTGTAGCTCACTTCTGACCTGAATTGGTCTGCCTTCAATTTCCAGCTGTGCTTTTGGTCTTCCAGTTCAAACATCTTTTGTAGCTGGTATTTTCTCTTCATTCCAGGTATCTCCCAATCATAGAATCATAGAATGGGTTGGGTTGGAAGGGACGTTCAAGATCCTCTCGTCCCAACCTCCCTGCCATGGACAAGGACACCTCCCACTAGACCAGGTTGCTCAAAACCTCATCCAACCTGGTCTTGAACACTTCCAGTGTTGGAGCATCTACAACCTCCCTGTGCAACCTGTTCCAGTCTCTCACCACCCTCCTAGTGAAGAACTTCTTCCTAATTTCTAGTCTAAATCTACTCTCAATCCCATGAATCACTTTAGGTTTTCCCGTACCCAGAAATTTCTCTACCACCTCTTAGAAACATGCCTGAGCTGCCTGTGGTTTTGTAGTCCAGGCTCAACTGTGCTGCCTCTAGAGGAAAGCTGCCTTCATGCCCCTAATCCCCACCTCCTCATCCTCATCAAGGGTCTTCATGCCACAGTCCAGCATCAGATGTTCACCCCGGGACAGTCCCCATCCTTTTCCGATAACCTTTTCCTACCCATTCTGAAATCAAAGTCTCTCTTTCACCTATGAAAGAAAGATTCCCTCCCTGATTTCCTCTAAATCCCTTAGATCAAGTCTTTCCCCTCAGTTGTTTGTAAATTCAGAAGGATGATATTTATTGACCTTTTTTTTCTTCTTCTTCTATGTCATTCGGTATCATTTGGACTTGGCAGTGTTGGGTTAATGGTTGGACTCAATCATCTTAAAAGGCCTTTTCCAACCTAAACAATTCTATGATTCCAAACTCTGTGTATCCAGCTAGTAATTATCTTTGGATTGGTTTTCTTCTCCTTTCTTGGTCCAAGAAGATCCTTCAGCTGCCAGCTCTGTGCTTGATCTGTCAGCCCTTGGCTTCTCACCCCGATTTTTTTTGGTCTCCCGTGGAGACCAACAAATGTGCAGCGCTTCAGGGGAAACGTTTTCCATTCGATTTGTGTGTCCTCATTTTGTTTCTCGTTTCCAGGTGGGCTTTGCTTTTGGTTTCACTTGGTCTGGGAGTTGACTCACCCAACGGTGCTGCTCGGAACTCCCTTTGCTTTGCTCGCTGCTGCTACAAAAGTGTTTGAGTGGATGGTGCGGGTGGAGAGGACTAAGAAGACCATTTAATTATGTATTGACAGCTTTGTGCCCATGTGGGAGTGTTTTGGAGGCACAGCATACTAAGAAGACCTCAGTGTTTCCAGGAGGCTCCTTTACAGTACAAACTAATCTTTCCCATGTGCCATAATGGAAAATAAATTTGTTTCCAGGGAGGATTCACGTGGTTTTGTTTGTTTTCCTCTTGCCACAGGCTCGGAAAAGGGAAATATGAAGATGGTGACGGCATCAACTTGAACGACATAGAGAAAGTCCTTCCAGTGTGGCAGGTAGGTGCTGAGGCCATGGTGGAGACCAGCAGCTCCTGGCCTTGCCGTCCCTTTGGAAACCCACCACAGGAGTGGGAAAACTGCCGGGCTGGATGCATTGAGCAATGGTCCTTTGGGGTTTGTGATGGAGAGTTACACCAGTGGATTCACTCATTGTGAAGCTTAGTGCTGGACAAGGGCAGCTACGGTGGAGACTTTGTCAAGGGGTGAAACTTTGAGGACTACATATATACATACGCAGGGCTCCTATCTTTAAGGAAAGGAGATTCATCAGCCCTCCTGAGAGCTCCAAAAGGACTTGCTGCCCAGGAAGGCAGCAGTGATGCTGTGCTGACCCGGATGGTTCCCCTCTAGGGTGTGTATATGTTTATATACAGTGGTCATCCACCTGTGTGTTTTCTCCAGCCTGTTCCACCTCCAGAACTACCAGTTTTGGTAGTTGTGGTTAAATGACCTTTGATGCTTGGATGCTGGGGAAAGGCAGGATGAGACCCTGAGGTAAAAAGTCTGATTAAGTCAGTTTGTCAACATGATCTAATTTTTCATAGAATCATCAAATGGTTTCGATTGGAAGGGACCTTTAAAGGTCATCTAGTGCCCAGCACTGCAGGGGTTCTCCCCAGAGCAGAGCAGAGGGTCAGGATCCCCTCCCTCAAGTTCTTCTCCACAGGGCTGCTCTCCAGCTCTCCAGCCCTTCATCCCCAGCCTGTGTTGATACCAGGGTTTGCCCCAACCCAAGTGCAGAACTTTGAACCTCATGAGGTTCACACTTAAGCACTTCTCCAGCTTGTCCAGGTCCCTCTGGATGGATCCCATCCCTCAGGCGTGCCAACCACACCATTTTCCAGAGCCCTGGTCCTCAGAGGAGCTGAGTATCCTGGGCTGGGCAAGTTTCTGAGGATGCCCAGCGTGTTTTTGCTGAAGTCTCCAGAGGGAAGGACGGAGACATCTCGTGCTGTGGTAGCATTATCCTTTCCAGTGCTGAGCAGAGAGCGTGCCGGGCTTCTTGCTCATGCATCATGTGAGGAAAAGCCTCAAACCACGTGATAGTCTCTGCCTTACTATTTCTTTTGGGCAAGCTAGCTGGCACTAAACACGGGAACCAGTGGAAAGCGTGGAGAAGTGCTGCTGACTTTGGCAGGAAGGAGCGCTGCCTGCAGCTGCTTTCTGCTTCGTCTCTTCCATGCTTGGTATGTCTGGACTTTAGGTCACAAGGAGAAAACGTCAGCCGAAGCAGAGCCAGTAATTCTGCAAAATAAGGGTTCACCCTTGGGAGAAATGGGAAATGAGGAATCGAACCATCTTTGGTGCAAGGAGCTGACTTTATTCTCTAGGGTTTAATTTGTTTTCTAAGCAACAGCTATTAAAGAAGCCGCGCGGTCCTGGGCTGGTTGTCATCTCATCCTGTGCTAACACTGGGTTGAGTCACAGGCTCACAGACTGGTGGGAGCTGAAGGGGACCTCTGGAGATCACCTCGTCCAACCCCCCTGCTCCAGCAGGTCACCCAGAGCAGGGGGCCCAGGCTTGTGTCGAGGTGGGTTTGGAGACTCCACAACCTCTCTGGGCAGCCTGGGCCAGGCTCCGACACCCTCACACCAAACAAGTTTCTCCTCCTGGTCAGATGGAACCTCCTGGGTTCCAGTTGGTGCTTGTTGCCCCTTGTCCTGTCACTGGGCACCACTGACAAGAGTCTGGCCCCATCCTCTTGCCTCCCACCCTTTAGCTCTTGATCAGGGTTGATAAGAACTCCTCTGAATCTTCTCTTCTCCAGCTCAGCAGCCCCAGGGCTCTCAGCCTTTCCTCAGCACAGAGATGCTCCAGTTCCCTCAGCATCTCCGCAGCCTCCGCTGGCCTCTCTCCAATTAATTCCAATATATACCTTAATATCTGCCTTAATGGTTAGCGTGGCACCTCTAAGCTGGAAGACGTCGTGGGAATGCCGAGCGTGGTGTTTCCTTGGTGCCTCCGGGCAGGCTCGTGCGCGGCCGCGTTGTGTTGGAGACGCGCTTACCTGGGCACGTAGGGGAACCGGGAGCGGCGTAGTTCTGGGTGAGGATTTATCTGCTTGGGTGTTGACAAGTGACTTGCAGGCAGCTGGGTTAATCCTGACGCATCATCATGGACAGGGTTTGAATGCAAACGTGCAGCGCCGGCAGTGATTTTGCTGGCTCAATGGCTCGGTGGAGCACGGTGCGTGGGGACACGTGGGGAAATACTCATGTGAGCCTATGGAAGAGAAATCGTTCACCTTCCACGGGGCTTTCCCACACCGCGGTGATATTTGTGTCGTACCCTGAAGAAGAGGCTTTCAGGTTGGAGGTGAACTCTTGTTCAGACTGTTTAAGAGCTCATGACTTGCTTGTAGCAGCCCTGTGTGGGTGGAGGGGCCGGTCTGTGCATCCTCCAGCACAACTGGTCTGGTCTGAGCATAGAATCTATGATTATATAATAATCACAGAGTATAATCACAGAATGGTTTGGGTTGGAAGGGACCTTAAAGGTCATCTAGTCCAACCCCCCTGCAGGGAGCAGGGACATCTGCAACTAGAGCAGGTTGCTCAGAGCCCCGGCCAACCTCACCTGCAATGGTGCCAGGGATGGGGCAGCGACCACCTCTCTGGGCAACCTGCGCCAGGCTCTCACCACCCTCAGCACCAACTATTTCTTCCTCCTCTCTAGTCTAAATCTCCCTCTTTGAGTTTCAAACCATCACCTCTTGTCCTTTCACAACTGTCCCTGATAAAAAGTCTGTCCCCAGCTTTCTTACAGGCTCCCTTGAAGTCCTGGAAGGCCACCAGAAGGTCTCCCTGGAGCCTTCTCTCCTCCAGGCTGAACAAGCCCAACTCTTCCAGCCTGGCCTCCCGGCAGAGGGCTTCCAGCCCTCCCATCATTGCTGGGGCCTCCTGTGGCCCCGCTCCACCAGGTCCATGTCTCTGCTGTGCTGAGGACTCCAGAGCTGCCCCAGCACTGCAGGGGGGTCTCCCAGAGCGCAGCAGAGGGGCAGGATCCCCTCCCTGCCCTGCTGCCCACGCTGCTGGGGATGCAGCCCAGGAGGACGTTGGCTGCTGGGCTGCGAGCGCACGGGGCCGGCTCCTCTCCAGCTTTAACACCCCCCAGCACCCCCAAGTCCTTCTCTGCAGGGTTCTTTGCAGAGATCCGGTGAAACCCCTCATGGGTTAAGCAGAATATTCTGGATATCTGGATGTTAATATAAATCCATGAATTTTGCAGCTGGAATCTTAGCAATAGCATTGTAACAAAACACCTCAAGGAAAGCTTATGACTGGATGGCAATTAGAAAGTAAAAAAATAAACAGAACCCAAACCAACCTCCCCAGAAAGGCTTTTTCTTCATACCTGCCTGTTGCCAGCCCTTTGTTTTGCAATTGGAGAATGGGTGCCTCAGAGATGCTCTACATCATGGCGTGCTCCTGCCATCTTGTGGACATGGACAGGCCAGCAAGTCCTGCTCTGCTTCAGCGCTGTGCACAATTTCTTTGTGACCACTGGTTTGATGCTTCCTCCTGCCCCATTTTTTCAAAGTTCACCCAGGATATTTTTTTTTACTGGTAAATAGGCTTTATTTTACAGAATCCTAGAGTTTTAGGAGTTGGAAGGGACCTCTGGAGATCATCTCATCCAACCCCCCTGCTCCAGCAGGTCACCCAGAGCAGGGGGCCCAGGATCATGTCCGGGCACGTTTGGAATCTCTCCAGAGAAGGAGACTCCACAACCTCTCAGGGCAGCCTGGGCCAGGCTTGGACACCTTCACAGCAAAGAATTTTCTCCTCCTGTTCAGGTGGAACCTCCTGGGTTCCAGCTGGTGCCCGTTGCCCCTTGTCCTGTCACTGGGCACCACTGACAAGAGTCTGGCCCCATCCTCTTGCCCCCCATGGGCCCTTTAGCTCTTGATCAGCATTGATCAGATCCCCTCTGAGGCTTCTCTTCTGCAGCTCAGCAGCCCCAGGGCTCTCAGCCTTTCCTCAGCACAGAGATGCTCCAGTCCCCTCAGCATCTTCACAGCCTCCACTGGACTCTCTCCAGTAGTTCCTTGTTTCTCTTGATCTGTGGAGCCCAGCACTGGACCCAATACTCCAGAGGTGGCCTCACCAGGGCAGAGTAGAGCGGGAGAAGAACCTCCCTTGAACTGCTGGCCACACTCTTCTTCATGAACCCCAGGGCACCATTGGCCTTCTTGGCCACAAGGGCCCATTGCTGCATCATGGGGAACTTGCTGTCCACCAGCACTCCCAGCTGCTTTTAGCAGGTCACCCCTCACCTGTCCTGGTGCAGGGGGTTGTTCCTCCCCAGGTGCAGGACCCCACAGTTGCCTTTGCTGAACTTCATGAGGTTTCTCTCCGCCCAACTCTCCATCCTTTCCAGATCTCACTGAATGGCAGAACAACCTTGTCAGCCCCTCCTCCCGTTTCTGTATCATCAGCAAACTTGCTGAGGGTTCCCTCTGTCCCTTCCTCCATGTCATTGTTGAATATGTTGAACAATATGTTTTGAAAGCCTCGTGGCTAGGAGCTCATGAGGTCATTGCTTTGGCTCAGCTCATGGGCTGTAACCTCTTCATCTCTACTTACTCATATGAGTCCGTAGCTGTATTGGGGCAGTAATTAATCCAAGTGCTGCCAAAAATTACTTTGAAAGAGAATAATCTTTTGAAGATAAGTATCCCCCATTCATAAGATCTGTTTTTTATTGCATGCCAGGGAGGATCAGTTAGAGAGGCGCAGCTCGGACACACAACCAGCCTTCATCACCCTCTCCACTTCCACCTTGGCTGGTTTGTTGGAGGAGATCATGTAACCATCGTGGTGTCATGGAGACGTCACAGTGAGGGCTGAGTCAGTGCATTTTGCTTTTGCTCCCTTTAGCAAGCGCTTGGAAAGACTTTCAGACCTGGTTGTGTCACAGGTCCTAGATATGGTCTTCAGACTGCGTTCCCTTGGCAAACTCTTTGCTTAGCAGAGAAGACAACCCAAGGGGTCATGTCCTACAAGATACCCCTCGTGCTGTAGCTCATGAAGGATACAGGAGGCTGCGTGTCATGGGGACATGCTGTGAAAGCTGCTGGACACGAGCAGAGAGTTTTAGGACACATCCCGAGTGGTTTCTGGACTCACATCTTGCTGCTTTGGGCTTTCAGTCTGCTGGACTCGTGCCTTCAGGATGGACTTGCCCTCTTTTAAACATTGTGACTGTGCTTTCACTGGTCAGCTTCTCCTTTTCTTGTCTTTTAGGAGGTAGAAATTACATGGTGCTTTTAAAAGGCGTACTGGGCTTCACTGGTGCTGTGGGATAAACTTGGAAGGCAGCATTGATTTCGTGTGGTTTGGCGTCGTAATTGCCTCGCAGCTCATCTCCTTCCGTTTCCTTACTGAGTTTTGACCCTTTTTGTCATATGCTTGCAGTTACAATAAACTGCTTGTTTCTCTTCTGGCCGTGGTTGTCATCCAGCTTCCTTGTTGGATGAAAAACAAGGGAGCAGCTCCTTAGGAGAAAGGCAGACTCTGGAAGTTGTTCGTGTTCCTCTTAGCACCGCTGTTTTCCTACCTTTATCCAAACAGGCTTAGAAGCGCCGGGATTCCTGACCATGCTGGGATCCCAGCTGAGGGTTTGCTCCTGGATCCTGCAGTTCGCCTACCCTTCCAAGGTGGTTGTGGCAGGGGGACAAATCTCCTTGGAGCTCAGGGACAGCTTTTTGGTGAGGTGATGTTGTTTGCTGTCACTGTACAGTCTGCGTCCCCTCCATGTCCTCTCTTGCCTGCTCTTTCGGCACTACAAGGTTGGGCAGTTCCCATCTTAGCCAGCTTCTTAGCCTGCCCACATCCCACCTCTTTCAGAGCCTTGGCCACAACAACATGGCCCTCTCTCAGTAGGTTGTTCTGCACCGGTGGAGCTGGGATGATCTCATCCCTCTGTCTGGCATCCCCTCCCATTGGGGGTGTCCTGGTCTGTATGGTGTGCCCCATGTGCTAGGTGTCCCTCCTGCCACTCACCAGGTCTAACCCTGATGTCCTTCATATGTCCACCAAACACTCAAGAAGAAGTTGGGCTGGCTCCCTAGGAGCCCCAAACTAGGGGGCTTTCTTCTCCCCGCCCCCAGCTCCTGCTGGACTCCATCCAGAGCGTGTAGGCATGGCATTGCTTTCAGAGAAGGTTTCTAGTCTAACAAGCCAACTTCCCATATCCCAAGGGTCTTTCCAATACTGTAACTGCTAAAACCACTGTGGAAAGTCCCTGTCAAAGAGCCAAGGTTTACTTGAGTATAGGTCACAACGTCTTGGGTGTCCGATCTCCACTGCTGAATAAAGAGCTTTTGTTTTGCCCTGACTTCCAGTAAGATGTGGTCTTTCCGTGGCTTGGTTTCTGTTGCATTTAACCCAACTGACAGTGACTACCATCTCCTTGCACTGAGAGGGCAAACTGCCGTGGTCACCTGTAAGCCCTTCAGCATCACTCCCATGTTAGAGCTAAGGCCGCCATTGACCAAGGAAGGCAAATGAGACCATTGCTTGTCTCCAAAGCACTGGAGAGGAGAGGTCTGGACCAAGACTGACTTACCTTCCATGCAGATCACTAGCTCACAGGTTCTTGCAAGGTCCAAGCCTGGGTTCTGGCAGTAGAGGACAGTCACAGTGAGCCCATGGGTTTTGTTGGACATGCAGAAAAGGGGACATCTTCCAGTGGGGTTTTCAGGTTATGATGGTCTTCCATATCATATGATAGGCTTATTCACCAGGGAAGTAGCCAAGAGCTTTGACATTTACATTATTATGATTATTGTGATGATTATTATGATGATTATGGTTCAGAGCTGGTTTCTGCTCATAACAAGTGAGATGGACTCTCCTTTCTCAGGGCTGGTTTTTTTTTCTGGCCATCACCCAGTTCAAGCAGGCTTCGCGATATTGGCTTATCATTTGTGGGGAAGTCTTCCCAACCTGGTGGCCAAGAAGATGCTGTTTTTATTATAGTTCCTGGAGCTGGTTCTGGTCAGCTGGGCATGGTTGGGGCCAGGCTGCCCTGTTGTTGGGAGAGTGGTGGACCCGGAATGAGTTCCTGCAGGATGGGAGGCATTGAGGTGCTCTCGCACTCCGGTTGGGTCAGCTGGGTTCAGAGACACGGCTTTGGGATGTATGTGGAGAGGGCAAGGGTGACTTAGGTTGCAGCTCTGAGGGTTGGCTTGGTATTTGGTGGCCGAAGGGACAGGGTTGGTGGCAGAACTGAGCCCTGCAGCACTAGAGGGCACTGCAGCCTCACTGCGTGCCCACAAAACACAGAAACGCTGTGCGGAAGAAATAAGAGGCTTTTTCCAAAGGCTTTTTCCAAGCGGAAACCACATTCCACAATGGCTTCATCTCAAAGCCCCCTGTGCCAGGTCATGCTGCTCTCCAGCCCACTGCACCCACCATGGGCTCGAGGTGCCTGTCCAGTATGGGGGGACCCTGGGGCTTGCGGAGGAGGAAGGTGTTTCTCTGCACCCAGGACTGAACTTGGTTAGCATCGTTGTGAGCCTCAAAGCAGCTGGAAGCCCTGAGCAGAGCGAGGTTAAATCTGAAGGTGTCTGTGAACCCCACGTCATCGCCTTGTCCAAGCACCACAAGCCTGAGGAGAGCTGGTGCCCAAGGGTTAGACATGCCCCACAGGCCAGATCTCCCTCGCTTGCATCACGACACTTCCCCGACTCCTCTTTTAAATCCCACTTTTGCAAATAGAATCCTCAACTCTGTATATTTCCTACGGGATGCTCCAGCAGAGCTCAGTCTGAAGCAACGCTCCTCACACCAAGGAGTGGTGCCAGATGTGGTGGCCCCATCCTCTTGCTGCCCACCCTTTAGCTCTTGCTCAGCATTGATCAGATCCCCTCTGAGGCTTCTCTTCTGCAGCCCAGCAGCCCCAGGGCTCTCAGCCTTTCCTCAGCACAGAGATGTTCCAGTCCCCTCAGCACCTTCAGGGCCACCACTGGACTCTCTCCAGTAGTTCCTCATCTCTCTTGACCTGTGGAGCCCAGCACTGGACCCAATACTCCAGAGGTGGCCTCAGTAGGGCAGAGTAGACAGAAGACTATGGTGGTGTCCACTGCTGGACCATCTCTGTTCCTTAGACCCCAGTTTGTAGCACTGGTTTGTGCTACAAAAAGATGAATAATGGGATTTTGGCTGCTTTGCAGCTTTTCCCTGGGGTTGACACGAAGTGGTTGAGTGGTGGCATTACCAATAGGAGGTGGTGGGTTTTGGGTTCATGATCAGGAACCACAAGGAGATGAGAGAAGAGGGTGAGGAAGAGGAGGGAGAAGAGGAGGGAGAGTCTGGATGGGAGGATGATGAAGAAAGAGCTTCTATTTTGCTTTTAAGGAGTTCACAAGTAGTTCCAGACCTGAAAACTGCAGTTTTCTGGGGAATTAACTGATCTGGGGACTTGGACCAGGGTGTATATACCAACTCCATTGAGACTCAAAAATGTCACCACATTAAGCTCTGGCTTAAACACACCAGAGAACAACACGGACTTTACTCAGCCTTACAGGTGGCCCACCTTTCAAAAAGCTTCTGCAGCTCTATGATATCCAAAGCAAGGCTGAGAGGCTTGAGTTTGGGTTTTCCTGGTCCTTTCTGTAGACCGTAACACTCCTAACCCCCCAAATCCTGCCTGAATTTTACCTTCTGAAGAGTGTTATATCTTCTTCCTTGTTTTCCTAGAGGAGCCATTGAAAGCCAAGAGGGCTTTTGCTGCGCTCCCTTGAATTTGCTGAATATTGTCCTGAAGTAATGATGAAGTTACCAAACTTATTAAAAGCAGGAGAGAGAAAAAGCTCGGGATTTCTAAAGGTCCTGAATAAAAACTCAATGTCTCTTTGGTCAAGCAGCTATTTCTGCTGGCTGGGCTGTCTCCGCATCTTAATTGCCTTCCCTACTCTACGTGAAAAACCTGAATTTTGAGTAAAATCAAGGGAAGGAAGGAATTTTCTCTCTCTAAAAAAAAAATAGACATTCCACAGGCACAGAGGAGAGAGACGTGCGGATGTCCCCGTTGGCGGAGAGACCTACGGAGCCTAGAAACGCATCGCTCTCTAAAAATCCCATTCACGGGGGATGTCCTCGTCCTTTGTCGGACAAAATACGAGGTCAATGTTTCCTGTCTCATTACAAAATTTCTTCTTAACCAGAAGATGTTCCCCCCCCTACTCCCCGGCCCTTTCTGCTGCCTTTCCTCTGATGTTATGGAAATAGAAACCAATACAATAAATGAGACCAGAAGTTCTTCAAATGCGAATTTCCTGCCCGGAGGCAGCAGGTAAGTGAATCCCGTCCAGCTTGGGAAGATGTATATATAGCTATGGGTGTAAATATAGGTATTTAGGAGCAGGATAAGTGTTTTCTTGCAATCCAAGGTAGTTTGGTCAAAGATTGTCCTTTAAGTGGGAGATTTATTGCTGCACGCGACGCCTGGATGTCTCTTCCGCAGGGAAAATAAAGACTGTTTATGAAGGGAATGAAATGATGAAGGCAGGGAAGGGACTTTGTAAAAAGGCCTGTAGAGATAGGACAAGGGGTGATGGGTTCAAACCGGAAGAGGGGAGATTTAGATTGGAAATTAGAAGGAAATTCTTCACTGTGAGGGTGGCGAGACACTGGCACAGGTTGCCCAGAGAAGCTGAGGATGCTTCATCACTGGAGGTGTTCAAGGGCAGGTTGGACGGGGCTTTGAGCAACCTGCTCTAGTGGGAGGTGTCCCTGCCCATGGCAGGAGGGTTGGAACTAGATGATCTTTGAGTTCCCTTCCAACCCGAACCGTTCTATGATTCTATGTCCTTCCCTGCGTAGCAGACGGAGCTCTGGAACCCAGAGGTCCTTTCTAGTCCCACATTCCTCTTGTCCCTCATTTTATAATTTTGCAAATGCCTTTGGGGTTAGTTTGGGGGTATTGAGGATACTCCATGAACTTCTCGACAGATTGTCAAGTTCTCTTCCGTACGCGAGCTGGCATGGTCAGCGATGGAAAACTTTGTGTCATCCCCAAAACAGCTTTGCTGGATGCTGGGGTTGAGGGATTTCAATGAGGCTAAGAGAAATAGTGAGAGAAATGTGGTCTCCATGCCTTCAGCCACACGATGCTGCCCCAGGGTCCACATCTCCCAGGGTTCTTCTGCTCTGCTGGTACTGCTGTGGAGAAACTCCTCATTGTTGACTTGCTTTCTGTTTAATTCCTTTTTTTTTCTTTTTTTTTTTTTGAAGTTCCTGTAATGTATGAGCAGAGAAACCACTGGAGAATGATAAAGCTTCATTTCTTCCTGCTTTTGTGACCCACTTGATTATTTCGTTTCTCATTGTATATTCTTTTGAGGCGCCTTGTCCGAGCGGAAAGAAAATATGTGTTCTTATAGGAGTCGTTTGTTTCCCTTTGGCTCGGCAAAATAAGACCCCCTTGGCTGGGCAAAATAAGCAGGTATCATGTAAGATATGGATTGCTTCTGCTGGCTGGTCCTGGGGACGGAGCCACTGATGTTTACTCCATCACTTGTTCCTCAAGTTGAAGTTGCTGCGTGTTCACAGGAGAAGAATGAAAAGGTTTGGGGTTGGTGGTTGCGTGGACATGGTTGAAAGCAGCAGCAGGACGGATGAGACACCTTGTCCTGTTGTTTCATGGTTGTCCTGCAATGATAGTCATAGAATCATCAAATGCTTTGGGTTGGAAGGGACCTTTCAAGGCCATCTAGTCCAACCCTTCTCCAGGGAGCAGGGACATCTGCAGCTAGAGCAGGTTGCTCAGAGCCCCGGCCAACCTCACCTGCAATGGTGCCAGGGATGGGACAGCCACCACCTGGGCCAGGGTCTCACCACTGTCAGTGTAGAAATTTCTTGTTCATATCTGGTTTAAATCTCTCATCTTTTAGTTTCAAACCACTTGTCCTGTCACAACAGGCCCTGCTCAAAAGATTGTCCCCATCTTTCTTCTAGGCCCTCTTGAAGTACTGAAAGGCCACAGGAAGGTCTCCCCAGAGCTTTCTCTTCTCCAGGCTGATAATCTGGAGCCAGACTTTAGGATTCAAATGTGAAGCACAAATTTGCATTTGTTGTAATTTAAAGGAAAACATGAGCCTCGGATGATCTCCAGGTTTAGAGCCTGGTGGTACCAGCAGGTTCCACCACTGCTGCTGGACCTCCTGGGCATGCCATGGCATGACAGCCATGGCCAGCATGCTCCAGCTCTTGGGCCTGTGGTCAATGAAAGCTTGATTTTCCAAAAGCAGAGGTTTAGGATGGGCTTTTTTAAAGCTTTCTTCTTGTTTGGATTGTTTCTGTGTCTGTGGAGCTTGTTCAGCTCTGCAGCTAAAACCTCTGGTATACACAGCACTGGGAGACATCAAGGATGTGGGACCTTCAGAGTTGCCTATGGCTGGACAACCAACTCAAGCTAAATGCTATGGAGAACCTAGGGGTTACCAGGTGACCGTGGATCATGGTTGGACTTGTAGATGCAACCAACACGCTCAAACATCACCTCCTTTCATGAAAATTTTGATCTGGAGACCTGGTGATGGGGGATCATCTGGAGATGATCGTTGAGGGTAGATTTTCCACCTGTGCTTTATTTTCCACCTGTCCTTTATTTTCCTTTCGGTGCAAACCAGCCCCGTCTACCTTAAAGCTTCGGGAGCTGTCTCCACGCTCCCCACGGCATCGCTGCCCGGTGCCAGCCGTGTCCCGGCAAAAGAGGTCACTACCCCACCAAGCAGAGAGGTGAGGAGCCCAACTCACCCTAAAATGATATTTCAACCAGAAAGAGCAAAGTCTGGGGAAAGGGGGGGTAAAAAAATACCCTGAGCGTTAAGGTGCGAGCGGCCACCCCCTCGTGCGACCACAACATCGTTTTTTTCTGGTTTATTTCTTATTTTTTATGGTTGGCTTAACAATGAAAAGGCTACACTGCGCTTTGGTTTTTCCAGTCTGCTGCGTCGGGTGACCCCGGCGACTCCCAGTTAAGCCTCATTATATAATGGCGGGGTGGTTTTTTTGGAAAACCTCCATTTAATCCTTTCGGAGCAGAATTTGTTTTCTTTCGTATCGTCGTCCTGTTTCTTCTCCCCCCGGCGGGCTCAGGCTGGAGGCGTCAGTCTGGGAGCAAGGTCCTTTTTGTTGAGGTTTTTTTTTTTTTTCTTTCAAATCTGCGGAGAAAGGAAAAAAAAAAAAAGGTTTATTTTTGTTTGCTTGGGTTCCAGCGCCTTTCGCCGCCGTCGGGGGGGGAAGGACTACGTGATGTGCAGCAGGTATTTTGTGAATGGAGCACAACCCGGTGACTCCCCGTCGCTTGACCGAAGGGGGGAGGCAGGGGAAGGAGAAAGGAAAATAAAAAAAAATTCAAAACTTAAAACCTAAAAACCACCACCCAGTGACTCCATCTGACTCGTTTTGGCTGGAAAACCTTTTGAGCGCCGTGGTTCTTAGGCCAGGAGGAAGCTTTCTTCTGGCCCAAGAACAATAAAGGGGTCAGCAGCCTGATCCTCCCTCCTACACCCTCTTCCTTCCATTGTGAGGGGTCTGTGCAAATATCCCAGGCTGCTTCTGCTGGGGCCTGAGGGACCTGAGCCTCACACACACGTGACATTAAAGAGAGCCTCTGTGAACTCAGTCATCCCGAGCTGCGAAAAGGAAAAGAGAAAGAAAAAACCAACGTGAAGTCGCCGAGGTGCTTCATTTGACGGTTGGACTTGATGATCTTGGAGGTCTTTTCCAAACTTAATGATTCAATGATTGTGATGATTCTCTTCCTGGTGTAGCGTTGTGCTTGGAGAAGGTACCGATAGGTGTTTCTCGTGGTGGTTTCTTCAGATTTCCATCTGTCCCCTTACATAGGTGCTCCTCCATGATGCCGTGGCAGCATCTCCCCCAGCGTCTGCTCAACCTCTATCCCCATAGAGGCTGGGTGAACCCTCGTGTCTCGACAGCCCTTGATCTCCTCCATTTCTCTGGTTGTCCAAGATGGGGAATTTCTGCTGCTCTCATAGCACACCTGCAAAGCCTGCGTGCTGGTGGCATGTGGTCACCAGCAAGGTCTCCGGCAAGGATGGGGTTGAAGGAGACACAACCGCTTGACATGTGCTCGCTCCAGGGCTGGACCACCATCTGGCAGCACCTAGCTTTTCAAGCCACCACCTTTAATGACGTACCTGCTACTCCTTGGATGGCTATCACAGACCATGAAGGTCTAAGCCCGCAATCCATGGTGTAAAAGGTCCTGGAGAAGTGCTTCAGGGCCCACCAGTCCTGTCCATCATTAAGACAGCCTCTGTCTCTCTGTTGGGGAAAGTTGTACATGGATCAAATGGCCGCTGTGGTTTCTTGTGAACCCAGAACAGTCCCAAAACTTGCAGACCACACCAGGTTCTGCCACCATGACTGTTGATACTTTTTCCAGGTGGCATTTGGTATCTGCCAGGCTAGATACCACCTGCCTTCCCAAAGGAGAAGGTGGAACCTGTGGCCTTCTATGAGAAGATGAGTTCAACGCAGCAAATCGTATCATGCACTGACGACCTGATTCATTTGCCAGAAGGAGAGCGGATGATGCTCATCGAATTGTAGGAACCCACCTCTGTTGGGTTTTTTCTTAACAAATAACCAGCTAATAGCATGTGTGACCTCCTCCTCGGCGTGTTCCAGCTCGTTGGACCTTGGCACCAAGCAGTCGCATGAATCACAGTGGTGATTTTGCCGTAAGGCAGTTCCTGTCGTTATTATCTCCTCGCGGTGTCGATAACGCCTTGGTGGAGATGGTCAGGATTTCCTCGTGCTACACAGCTTTCCTGAGGATCAGCTCTGCGGACGGTGGAGGAAGTAGCCGTTACAAGATTACTCCTGGCTGTTGAGAACTGGGTGGCCAACTTCAAACGTACGTGCGACCTGACATGATCTGAAGAGCACGATGGCGACTCCTCTTTCCCCTCATCCCCTTTGTCAGTGCAGGTGGGTGGGAGCTCTTCTTCTGCTCCAAAGGCTGATGCAAGGCCAAGCCTGGTTCTGGAAAGCTGTCAGAGACCAGGACCTCTGGGAGAGTTGTCCCACGTCATGCCTGAAATCCCGACAATGTGGTGGGAACACTCATGGCCAGGGAGAACTTCAGGGTCTCACACCCCCCCCTCACAGTGCCACAGTGTTGGGACTACAGGGTCCCTTAGCTGAAAGAAAACCTATTTTTAGTTCCATTTCTAAATGCTTATGCAACGGATTTGTTATTTAAACTTTTTTTTTTAAATAAATGCCCTTGTCTGAAGGTAAAACCAAGCTGTGAGTTCTTCTGGCAACCCTGGTATTTCTCCTGGTACCAGAGCAGCTTTCTGATGTCTGCGTGCAGCGTCTAGCTCCAGGAGTTCCGTGGTGTTTCCACATGGCGTAGCAATGATAGTGCTGCTTAATATCTTCATCGGTGACATGGACAGTGGGATTGAGGATACCCTCAGAACGCTTGCACATGACACCAAGCTGAGTGGTGTGGTTGACATACCTGAGGGAGAGGATCCAGAGGGACCTGGACAAGCTGGGCTCATGTGAACCTCGTGAGGTTCAACAAGGCCCAGTGCAAAGTCCTGTACCTGGGTCAGGGCAACCCCCTCATATCAGCACAGGCTGGGGGTGAAGGGCTGGAAAGCAGCCCTGTGGAGAAGAACTTGGGGGTGAAAAGCTGGAGAAGAGCCAGCCTCGTGCACTCAAAGCCCAGCAGCCAATGTCCTCCTGGGCTGCATCCCCAGCAGCGTGGGCAGCAGGGCAGGGAGGGGATCCTGCCCCTCTGCTGCGCTCTGGGAGACCCCCCTGCAGTGCTGGGGCAGCTCTGGAGTCCTCAGCACAGCAGAGACATGGACCTGGTGGAGCGGGGCCACAGGAGGCCCCAGCAATGATGGGAGGGCTGGAAGGCCTCTGCTGGGAGGCCAGGCTGGGAGAGTTGGTCTTGTTCAGCCTGGAGAAGAGAAGGCTCAAGGGAGACCTTCCTGGGGCCTTTCAGGACTTTAAGGGAGCCTAGAAGAAAGGTGGCGAGGGACTTTTGAGGAAGAGAAGGCTCCAGGGAGACCTTCTGGCGGCCTTCCAGTACTTCAAGGGAGCCTGTAAGAAAGCTGGGGACAGAGTTTTGAGCAGGGCCTGTTGTGACAGGACAAGAGGTGATGGTTTGAAATGAAAAGAGGGAAATTCAGACTCAAGAGAAGGATTAAATTGTTGATGCTGAGGGTGGTGAGAGCCTGGCCCAGGTTGCCCAGAGAGGTGGTGGCTGCCCCATCCCTGGCACCATTGCAGGTGAGGTTGGCCGGGGCTCTGAGCAACCTGTTCTAGTTGCAGATGTCCCTGCTCCGTGCAGGGGAGCTGGACTAGATGAGCTTGAAAGGTCCCTTCCAACTCAAACCATTCTATGATGATTCTATGATAATTATATGGATTATGTTGACCTTGGTGGAGGGCAGGTGAAGTGTAACCAACTTCCAAGTTGCAGCTCCGTTTCTGCACTTCCCCATCTAGAAGGAGAAATAGTGCCCAGATGCCCATGGCCAATGAGGCCACGAAAATATATCACAAGTGGCTCCAAGTGTTGCAACTGTAGATGAGACCGGGAATCTGCTGCGTTAGAGGTGGAACTTCTTGACTACTTGACCATCCTGCCATTTCCTGTCTGAAGTGGAAGCAGATCTTGTTTGGCTTTGTACTTGCTATGTCTTTTACACGATTTGCATACAAGACAGAACTTTATTTTATTCTATGAGTCAACTTCTGAGAGTTATTGGTTCACGAAGGACGAGGCTGCGGTAGAGCAGCCATGCCCTTCTTCTGGAGGTCTAAGGTAGAATCATAGTATCACAGAATGGTTTGGCTTGGAGAGGACCTTTAAAGCTCATCTAGTCCAACTTCCCTGCACGGAGCAGGGACATCTGCAACTAGAGCAGGTTGCTCAGAGCCCCGGCCAACCTCACCTGCAATGGTGCCAGGGATGGGGCAGCCACCACCTCTCTGGGCAACCTCAGCCAGGCTCTCACTGTCTTATATCCAGAGCTTTCCTGACATGAGGTTGCATCAAATAAGAACACGTTGTGGCAGCACAGAAATCTTTCTGCATGTGCCGCAGTGAAAATTGATGACCTAGCGGTCACCTAGAGTGGTTTGAAGTTTGGAGGGAGTAATCCAGGTGTCTTTCATAGGTGCTTTTGTGAAGGTATTTGATTGTTCAGTGCCATTGCTGTTCATAGCACAGGCAAATCAGATCTTCATGCCCTGGTGGGAAAGGATTGACTGTTCAGGAGCAGATGATAGTGCAGCAGAGGATGGTTAGAAGTGAGGTGGATTGGGACAGGTAAGGGATGGCAGTGGGACTTGGTGATGCTCTATTAGTCCGCTGTCAAGCTTGGGCATGTTGCTGCTCCTTGGTGAGATCAATCCTGTTTCTTGAGGAAGCTTTAGAAGCTGTGTGGTCTTTTAGAAGATTCCCCTTTGGGTGCTGCACTTTGCCATGGGGAAGAGTGTGGTGGTTTCATGGGTTTTGTGTGGCCACATGTCTCCTCTTCCCCTGCGTGGCCACCAAAAGGCTTTTCAGATCTTAACACATGCAGAGAGCCACATCCAGGGGCCAGGTTCAAGGAGGCTCCTGCCCTAGGAGATGAGGGCTTTGGTAGTTGGGGGTTTCTGCTGGAGCTTTAAGGTGTCCCTCTGGGTTGGGAGCCTCGTACAGTAGGAACAGTCATCAGCTTCGTCTTACGTGCGCCTGGTCTCACTGGTTAGCATCGTTTCCCCTGTGGAAACCATCAAGAATTTCCGTTATTTCCTTTCCTGAGGCTTTGTTTGGGTGGGGATTTCTGGAAGGTATTTCACAGGCAGGTATAATTAAAGAAAGACATGCTTCGCCCGGAGGCTGGACAAGGTTCCTTTAAAGCCAAGCTTTTGGCGTGGTGGCAAAACAGAAACCGTTTGTTGCCTGGTCCAATGGAGAAGAGGTCGGGGAGGGAGGGGGGAGCTAATCGGCTGGGAATCATCCCCGTTAAACGCCGCACACCGGGATTAAGACCCTTATCCAGCAAATCCTTGAAATATGTGCTTAATTCTAAGTCCCCCTGACTTCAATCTGTTTACTCTTGTGCTTAACTTTAAGCATGTGCCTAAGTGCTGGGCTGGCCGGGGGCCAAGGCAAATAGGCGACTTAGGAGCAGATTCGCATCAAGTAAATGCTTTGCTGGCCCCAAATCCCGTGGGCCAGCGGATGCTGTAGCAGGTCTGAGATGATGGAAAGGGACAGCGCTGCGTATCCCGGCTCCGTCCGGTACCACAGAGCCGGGGCTGCGCTCGCCTCACCGGGAGCATCCTGCCAGCGCAGCCTCGGAACGAGCACCTTCCTTTCTGTGTCTCTTTGGCTGCTCTTGAAGGCATCAGCCTCCCTCGTAGCTTTGTGTGTACCACAAACCCAGCCTTGAAAGAAATATCTATTTCTTTTATCCTCTGAATGGAGGGAGAGGAACGTTTGAGCGGAGGAAAATCGACCTTGATTTTATCGTCGGAAGAGGAAGGAGAGCAGATTTGATGACCCGACTAGTAAATCTTCGTAGGAATTTTGCGTGGCTGCATTAACATTTGCAACAAAAAGGGCTCCCGCATTAACACGAGCTTTTCTAATGGCTTTATCTTCTCCTGTCCTGTCCCAAGCTAAGTCCCAAAAGCCTTCTTTTAATCCCCCTTTTGCTCATCCAGCCTGGACATCTCAGAATGACCAAGGTGATGGTGGTGGGCTTATTTTTTTTTCCCTTTATTTTTCATCTCTGAATGACAGCGCTTAAAGCTACTAACTGCCGCCGTGACACGCAGGAAAACGAAAAGCCACCCGTGAAAAACAAATTCTGTGTCTGTTGGAAACACCGCTGCCAGGGGTTAAGGGAAATCTGCAGCTGGAACAAATACGGCGCTCGTCTGACTTCCTCAATAACTCTGCTGGAGGAGCGGGCAGTTGCCAGACGAAGGAAGCGTGGTTAGCCATCGAGGCTTTGAATGCGGCTCCGCTTCCCCCTCAAACCCATGGAATTTCTATTAACCTCCAGCTTTTCCTAGCCGGTGGGAATTTTTTTTATTATTCCTTTCTTTGTTGTTGTTGTTTCCATGAGGAAGAGCCTCGCTTGTGTTGCTTTGGTTAGTCGGAGGAGTGGAGGAGATGGTGCTGCTCCTTGCGCGGTGTTCTTGCTGGCGAAAAGCCATGGATGTTAAATGAATAATTTTTTGGCGGTGTTAAGGAAAGAAAGGGTGAGGCTGCCAAGCACAGAATCCTGGAATCATCAAATGGTTTGGGTTTGGAGGGACCTTGCAAGGTCATCTAGTCCAACTGCCCTGCAGGGAGCAGGGACATCTGCAACTAGAGCAGGTTGCTCAGAGCCCCGGCCAACCTCACCTGTAGTGGTTGCAGGGATGGGGCATCGACCACCTCTCTGGGCAACCTGGGCCAGGCTCTCACCACCCTCAGCATGAAACATTTCTTCCTTCCCTGTAGTCTTAATCTCCCTCTTTGAGTTTCAAACCATCACCCTTTGTCCTGTCCCAACAGGCCCTGCCAAAAGGGTCTGTCCCCTTCTTTCTTGTAGGCCCCCTTAAAGTCTTGAAAGGCCCCAGGAAGGTCTCCCTGGAGCCTTCTCTTCTCCAGGCTGAACAAGCCCAACTCTCCCAGCCTGGCCTCCCAGCAGAGGGCTTCCAGCCCTCCCATCATTGCTGGGGCCTCCTGTGGCCCTGCTCCACCAGGTCCATGTCTCTGCTGTGCTGAGGACTCCAGAGCGGCCCCAGCACTGCAGGGGGGTCTCCCCAGAGCGCAGCAGAGGGGCAGAGCACAGAGATGCAGACATGTGATGACATGGTTTCGGGAAAAGCAGACGGGAGCTATGGGAGCTGACCAGGTTGTCTGCAAGCCCAGCAGAGAACAAGGCAGGAGGAAGGACCCCATGTGCCTCTAGCATCTTGTACGTGTGTGTAACTACAGGCAGAGGGCAAAGAGCAGTATGCCAGTGAGGATGTCTAAAACTGCTCTCAGTTTTAGGTAGGTAGGTAGACCCAAAAGAGAGCTACCCAGTGACCGTGGACTGTAGTGTGGGACACCTCATTTTGCATCCCAGGGCTGCCGGAGGCACCACGTGTGATTTCAGAGTCTCCATGAAGACGTGGCATCAGTAGGATGTTTGTGGCTGCAGTGCTGATGGTGGAAGTCAGGGGGTCACAGAATCCCAGCATGGTGGAGGTTGGAAGGGACCTCTGGAGATCATCTCATCCAGCTCCCCTGCTCCAGCAGGGTCACCCAGAGTAGGGTGTCCAGGATCGCGTACAGACATATTTGGAATCTCTCCAGAGGAGGAGACTCCACAACCTCTCTGGGCAGCCCAGGCCAGGCTCGGACACCCTCACAGCAAAAAACTTTCTCCTCCTGTTCAGATGGAACCTCCTGGGTTCCAGTTTGTGCCCGTTGCCCCTCGTCCTGTTACTGGGCACCACTGACAAGAGTCTGGCCCCATCCTCTTGCCTCCCACCCTTTAGCTCTTGATCAGGATTGAGAAGAACTCCTCTGAGTCTTCTCTTCTTCACACTGAGCAGCCCCAGGGCTCTCAGCCTTTCCTCAGCACAGAGATGCTCCAGGCCCCTCAGCATCTTTAGGCCCTAGACAGAGAAAGGAGACAGCTGAATGGACATGGCGGATGTGCTGGTTGCCAAAGTTCCTGTTTCTTTTTGGTAGCAAGCAGTTTGGTGACCACTTCCGAGTTGCTCATAATGCAGGGCATCTGTGGTTTTGCTGTCATCCCCTTTTCTGCTCATTAGTCATACTGGTCTTGGTAAGCACTGTCTCAGAGCCTTCCCAGCTTCTGGAGCCCAGTATCACACATCCACAATCCTGCCAGCAAGAAGGCCACCAAGGGAAGGAGAAAGGAGCTTAAAAAAGCTCATGCAAGGACCTGGACCTGAAGGTGCATCATCTTGACCAACATGAAGTAAAGTGAAAGGGCTTCTCCCAGCTCCTGGCAGTCATCTCAAAAGCAGCCGTAACTCCTGCTTTCACTGATGTTTGAATGATACCTGTGTCTTTGGAGATGCCGTGGTTGAGGTGCAGCCTTTGCAAGACACAGGAGAGCAGATCCTCCCATCTTGCTGCAGCAACTTTGGATCAAACCCAGCTTTTCTGGAATTTTTGGTGGAAATGCCGGCTCCGTTTCCAAATGTCACATCTGGAGACTGCTGTAAAGCAGCTACAAACACACTTTTCTTCCTCGTCCTCCTTTTTACACTTCAAAGTTGTCCATGGCTCCCAGAGGTCTGCAAAGCACCAGCAGAAAACCACCAATGTAATTAATAGATGATGAGATATGATTGATTCTCTGCAGCAAGTGCATCGTGTTTTCTGTGCCTGGCTCTGCATCCAAACCCATCACATCAGGAGGGATCTCAATGCGGAAAAGGAAAAGCCTGGGAGGGAGGAGGCAGACACTCAAGAAGCAGTTTCTTCTGCCCAGGTACAAAGTGCCAGGAACCTGGCAAGGAGAAAGTCAAGGCCTTGTGTTGCTCAGCCCACGCTCCTGCGAAGGAATGGGACTTTTCAAAGAGAAGAAGGAGGCTTTTATAGGATTAAATTGGCGTTTGCCCATCGGGGTATTTTCCGAGCTGGGGTGGCTGCGACGTGAGATCTTTGCTTGCTCTCTCTGGGCTGAGCTAGACTAAGCAGAGACTTCTGAAAGGAGAAGAACCATGTCTTTGTGGTATAGACCTGAGGAAAGTGTGTTGGCTGAATCTTCAGCCAACTGCAAACAGGACTATCTGTTGTGTGGAAATGTTTCCAGCACAATCCACAAAGATGATTAGAGGGTTGGAACATCTCTCCTATGAAGACAGGCTGAGAAAATTGGGCTTGTTCAGCTTGGAGAAGAGAAGGCTCCAGGGAGACCTTTTGCAGCCGTCCACTATCTGAAGAGGGCCTACAAGAAGGCTGGGGAGAGGCTTTTTACAAGGGCTTGTAGTGATAGGACAAGGTCCAAGACCCAAGGTGATGGGTCCAAACTGGAAGAGGGGAGATTTAAATGGGAAATTAGGAGGAAATTCTTCACTCTGGGGATGATGAGACACTGGCACAGGTTGCCCAGGGGGGTTGTGGATGCACCATCCCTGGAGGTGTTCAAGGGCAGGTTGGATGGGGCCTTGAGCAACCTGGTCTAGTGGGAGGTGTCCCTGCCATGGCAGGGGGGTTGGAACTAGATGATCTTTGTTGTCCCTTCCAACCAAAACCATTCTATGATTCTATGACAATATGAGGAGCTTGGAGAAAGAAGGGACGGTGATGTTCTGTACAGCTTGCTTCAGCAAGCTTCAGTGGAATGAAAGGTCCTCTGGTGGACCAAGAGGTCCTGCCACCACCGTGACTCTCTTAAAGGTGATGGCAAAATTCCCTTGTGCTTCAGTGGTGTAGTGGATGGATCACAGAGATATGGATCACAGCAGAACATGCTCGTTGACTTATTAACTATTGCCTGCGATCTTCGGGTGTTGCGAAACATCATGAACTTGGAAAGCCTCCAAGGGGAAGTGCCAAGGGCTGAGCGGTGAGAAAGTTCTCCTAGTGCCTCTGGGTCTACTCATGTTAAAAGAAAAGAGAAGCCAGCTCTTGTTTGTAAGGCTATGAAGTTATCGCTCTGTAAATAAGGGGTTTTATTGCTGTTGGACAACAACAACTCCTGGGAGCTTGCGTGAACTGGAGCTCCAACAGGCTGAAACTCCAGTCTACCCAAGAGGAGATTCCTGGGGGCCTGGTTCTGGAGTTGACACAAATTCACATGGAAAACTCACAGTCTCGTGTTAATAAATGCAAAATGAAAATATGCTTGGATACAGCCCTTAACCTCCTGCTGAGAACGATGCTGAGGTGAGCATGCTGGAGATAGTGAGCAGAGGACGTTGTACCGATGCTGGAGATTGCATGGAGGTTCAACAGACCCTCCAGCGTAGTGTGGCCTGGGCTCTGGTCCCAAACTCCCTAATTTCCTATGGGGTCTGTTTATAGGTCACCTTAAAAATTCATTTGGGTGGTCCCTGTTCTGCCTGTAGGTCTCTTCCTGGTAGCACCATCCACCATGATGGCACGATAGGAAGGTAAACGGAAGGTCCTCCTACCATCTCACCTGCCCGCTTCATCTCGGCTGGGGAGGTGTGGTCAAACAGCGCAGTGAGGTGCACAAACCGAGGGTAGTAGGCTTTGAAGGCAACAAGAAACGGGGAAAACCAGACTGGGGAACATGAAAAATAGAGAGGAAAAATAGACTTTGAAGAAACATGAGGTCCTCGAGGGACTGGAAGAGCTCGAGTTACAAATATTCCCATAGCAACCTCATAACACTCCAAAGTTGCAGCTAAAGCAATTCCTCCCTTGCCCCTAAACTAACACAAACTGAGGATAACGTAGGAAAAGCTTCTCAGAGCAGCTCAACCCTTTCTCAGCATAAGCTTAGGCTACCTGGATGGACCACAAACTTAAATAGCAGGTGTGGTGCCTCCTGCTCGTGGTATTTATTCCCAATATTAGCCAAAAAAAGCGCTCCCTTTTCCAGGAGAAAGCACTCCCAGATCACCAGCACTATTTATTTTCATGATTCTTGAAATATTCCACAGTGAAGACCTCCAAGCAGTGGTGTGGTTAGCTCCATATTTACTGGATAAATGTATTTATTTATGGATGGGACGCTTTACTGCTGACCGTCAGGTTTGGTTTTCAGCTTGACCGGGGTAGAGGAAATACAGACAAATAAACAATAAACCTAAATAACATCGGTTAAAACAATTAGAGTTACTTCCACTCGCAAAGTATTGTTCTTATTTTTCTCGAACATGGGAAAAAAAACCCTCCGTTTCCTAAGTCGGCTGGTGACTGGTTGGGGATTTGCGGATTCTTGTAACAAAAAGGGGATTTCTTTTGTCTGTTATTTATACTCTTCCTATGGCACCGCGTGTCCTTGTCGGTGTGTCTGGACCACCCTCTTTCTATGCTTGTCAACATTTCCAGCCTGTCCCCATCTCAGTGGCTTAGCTGGGGCTTGGTGGCACTGGTTGGGCTTCTCTTCCAGCCCTTCCTGGTTGGGCTTCTCTTCCAGCCCATCCTGGTTGGGCTTCTCTTCCAGCTTATCCTGGTTGGGCTTCTCTTCTAGCCCATCCTGGTTGGGCTTCTCTTCCAGCCCATCCTAGTTGGGCTTCTTTTCCAGCTCATCCTGGTTGGGCTTCTTTTCCAGCTCATCCTGGTTGGGCTTCTCTTCCAGCTTATCCTGGCTGGGCTTCTCTTCCAGCTCATCATGCTTGTACTGATGGGCACAAGTGTGTTTGCAGAAGCAGCTCCTCCTAAGAGACTTTGGCCTGGATTTTAAAGTTTTATTACCGCTGAATTATGTATCGTTCAGGAGCTTAGAGGCCTGAGAGTTAAAAATAGACCCTCGCTGTCAGGAATCAGCAGAAGGCAGGGAGGAAGGTTCAGGGTACGTTTCACTTGAGATGCTTCACCTAATTCTTCTACCGCATTAATTGCATTTGCATCCTTCACCCCCACACGGGGAGTTTCATGCTGGGTTCTTCTGCCATTCCGTGTGTCTTTTGTGTCATCCCAGAGCTGGCTGCAGAGGGATGAGGTGGGACAGCTTAGCTGCCACCAAGGATTTCATGCTACCAAGTATTTAATTTCATTTTCAGGGAACTACTAGAGAGAGTCCAGTGGAGGATACATAGATGCTGAGGGGCCTGGAGCATCTCTGTGCCCAGGAAAGGCTGAGAGCCCTGGGGCTGTTGAGCTGGAGAAGAGAAGCCTCAGAGGGAATCTGATCAATGCTGATCAAGAGCTAAAGGGCCCATGGGGGGCAAGAGGATGGGGCCAGACTCTTGTCAGTGGTGCCCAGCGACAGGATGAGGGGCAATGGGCACCAACTGGAACCCAGGAGGTTCCACCTGAACAGGAGGAGAAACTTGTTTGGTATGAGGGTGTCGGAGCCTGGCCCAGGCTGCCCAGAGAGGTTGTGGAGTCTTCTCCTCGGGAGAGATTCCAAATGTGCCTGGACACGATCCTGGGCCCCCTGCTCTGGGTGATCTGCTGGGGCAGGGGAGTTGGATGAGATGATCTCCAGAGGTCCCTTCCAACCCCCACCATGCTGGGATTCTGCAATTTTAAATGTTGTCTTCCCTCTAGCTGGGTGTCCACTCTCTGCCCTGAACCAATAGCGAACACCAAGGAAAAGTGGTGGAAAGATAAGGTTTGAAATGATACTTCTTTGTGTCTGGGACTGCTTGTGTAGAGACTGTAATTCATTTAAACATCCGTCATTTCATGACAGGGGACATATGGACCACCATTGTGGACCACAAGCAGGGATCCAGGAGGTTGTGTCCTTGCTTGGAAGAGACCTTTAAGATCATCGAGTCCAACCATTAACCCATCACTGCCAGGTCACCACTAAACAATGGCCCTCAGCACCACATCTCCGCAGCTTTTAAATCCTCCAAACCAGGACACGTCCCAAGAAACAACCTCCTATGCCTTCCATTTGAGGCCTGTTGCGCCATGCCATGATTCATTGGGCAAGCATGTCCTCCTGTGAAGGTCCCATGGAGCATCCCTCCTCTGCTGTAGGGCTTGTTGGATCAGTGGTGACAAAGCTGGAGGAGTTTTGCTCCTTTTCCAGCTCCTGGGTGCCTGGAAACTAAGTTCTCTTTGCCAACCTTATGGTTTAATTTAGCTCTGGCTCCAATGATTGAGGTTGAAGCCTCCTGGGAGGTGGCCAGGACCAAGGTGTGCTGTGTTGTGGGTGAGGAGTATGTGGTAAAATCATTGCATTTCACATTCTGTTGACGTCGAGCACCGATTCATTCCTTATACAGAAGCAACTATTATTACAAGCACCTTCCAGGAAAAATGAGGAGCTTGCAATTTGAAGGAAGAGATTTATCACTTAAATTTTAACAGAGAGGAAATCATTTCCAGGCGGCTTCCTGACATTGTTTGATATGCTTCCATGGCTTCCAAAGCAGGTCAAGGCTTTGGTTTGTGCCTCAGCCGTCTTCTTTCAAGAGGTAAAAAAATCCCCTTCATATAAGAGGGGAGAGTGGGTGGCAGACCGGTGCTGTGGGACTTCCTGGAAGGGAAGAGGCACCAGCAAGTGGTCTCCAAGGAGATGGTTCTGCTGGAAGTGAAAATCATAGAATGGTTTGGGTTGGAAGGGACCTTTCAAGGTCATCTAATCCAACCCCCTTACAGGGAGCAGGGACATCTGCAACTAGAGCAGGTTGCTCAGAGCCCCGGCCAACCTCACCTGCAATGGTGCCAGGGATGGGGCAGCGACCACCTCTCTGGGCAACCTGGGCCAGGCTCTCACCACCCTCAGCATCAAGCTTTCTTCCTTCTCTCCGGTCTAAATTTCCCTCTTTTAGTTTAAATTTAGACTAGATATAAGTTCTCACAGGGCTTAGGTGTGCAGATAACTGCTGGCCTTGGGTGGGTGGAGGTGATGGGGATGATGCTGATGGAGATGTAGAGACGCCTTTGCCACGTTTTCCATGTGCAATTGGATGGCTGGGATGGTTGAACTGAGCGCTGACACGTTCAGCCCCATAGGCACCAGGAGCGTGGGACTGGCACAATAAAACTTAAATGTATCTGAAGTTAAATATATCTGCAGCTCTGTGCTCTCCCGGACTTTCCTGCCACGGATAATCCATCCCATAGGCAGATGAAAACCTTATCGCGGGGTGTTGCAAGTCACTGGCTTGGTTTCTATGGATCATTTCTAGAACCACGCACTATTTATTTTTTTATGCTCCCTCCAACCTCGGTATTTCTGTTGTCACCTTCACACAGGTTCGGGGTTGCTGTGAAACCAACCCCACCTCACCCTTCCCACCTCCCCAGAAAATAAATCCCACCCTGAACTTTGCGTGCCATAAAACCAAGTGAAACTCCCGGTGCCTACCTCGGGCCTAATAACCTGTTTGTTCAGTTCAGGCCTTCTGCAACCATTTGTTTAAGATAAGCAAGGGTGGAGATGTTTCTTGAGGGCACAAAAGGCTCTTGAGATAAAGCTCATGCAGACTGATCCTGCGATCATTTCTTTTCCTTCTCTCATCACCCCAGCGTTGGCTTTTTCCATCACTCCACTTGCTTTTCTCAACCTCTTGCTCGCTCTCGGGGTTTCAGTGTTGCTGGTTCCCATTGAGGCATCTTCACCTGCTTGACCATCATGGGCTGGGAGCGTTTCTGCTGCATGGGGAATGTCTGTGGAAGAGGCTGAATGAATGGGTGTGAGGGAACATAGTCACTTTGTGGACTGAGGTTTCACATCAGAAAGTCAGGCTATGTTAGACGTGAAGACCATGGGGATGAAGCAATGAACCCCAGCCTCTCATAGCACCTTAGAATTTTACCAGGTCTTTGTAAAACACCCATGAATTTGGCCACCCCAGGCCACAGCTGCACTTGACAAGTGTGGAAGTGGAGAAGGATGAAGGGTGCAGGTTGGGCCCAAATAGGACCATTAAGGAGATGTTCAATGAAGGTTGGACTAGATGATCCTAGAGGTCTTCTCCAACCTAAGTGATTCTATGATTCTATCTCTTTTATAGGGTAGTCATTGTCAGATGCCAAAGGAGTCTCTGGAGCTTGCCACCTAAGAGTGGTCACAGGTGGACCAGCAGCAGCAGAAGCCCTGCCTCCTTTCTGCTTATCTTCTTGCCGTGTGATTTACCATCACCAGTAAAAGAGGCAAAGCTGGTGCCTTCCTCCAGCTTCTTCCACTGATGCTGCTACAGAGGAGGCATGAGAAAAATGTTAGCAAAGCTCCTGCTCGGAGCAGGGTGGCTCTAAACCCAACCATTTCCCTCCTCTGCTCTTGCCCCTCTTTCTCATGTCCCTTCCAGGGCAGTACTCTGCAGGTTACCAGACCAAGATAGGAGGTAGGATGGTTCAGGAGAGGCATGTTGCTGGGAAAGGGCAGATAATGGTTGCAGGAGAGGTAGAGGCTCTTGGGTTGCTGCAGGCTGCCAAGATCTTGAAAGCTTTTTCTTTGTTCTTTCATTAAACTTTGATGTCTGGGGCATCTGGGTCTGGGGCAGCGGAGAGGCAGCTGCCGGCTTGCTGGATTCCCACAGGCAGGTGGATGGGGTTGAGGATTGGGCAGACACCTTCATGAGGAAGGGGAAGCACAAAAGGAGTGTACTTGGGCATCAGACCTGCTCCACTCTGCCATCTGTTTGCAGCAATTTCACTTGTCCTGGTTTGAGATGACAGATTTCCCTTGGTACGTGCTAACTGGCCACATGACAGTCACCCAAGCTACTGCCAGACGTAGAATCATAGAATTGTTTTGGTTGGAACAGAACTTTAAGCTCATCAAGTCCAACTGTTGACCGAGTACTGCCAGGGCACCACTAAACCATGGCCCTCAGCACCACATCTCTACGACTTTGAAACTCCTCCAGGGATGGGGACTCCACCACTGCCCTGCCCAGCCTGGGACAGCCCTTCACAACCCTTGCCATGAAGACATTTCTCCTCATGTCCAACCTAAACCTCCCCTGGTGCAACTTGAGTCCATTTCCTCTTGCAAGTCAAGAAGAGACCAACCCCACCTGGCTCCAACCTCCTTTCAGGGATTTGCTGAGAGCGAGAAGGTCTCTCCTGAGCCTCCTTTTCTCCAGGCTCAACAACCTCAGGTCCCTCAGCCGCTCTTCACAACACTTGTGCTCTAGACTCCTTCTATGATCATAGAATCATTCGTAGAATCATAGAATCATCTTCCCTTCTCCAGGAGCTGCTTTCCCTGAAACATCTAAAAATGAATATGTGCATCACAACAGAGCTGTTCTCCAGAGGCTTCGCCCAGAGAGCAGACCAATCCTGAATGCTCCTTCTTTTCCCAAGCTCTTGGCCTTGCTCATTAGAGCGCGCATGTTCATGATTTAAATTTGACATACGCGTACATGCGTTAGAAGTCCCATGGACTTCTGAGGTTCTTCTCCAAGCTTCCCACCATGTAAACCTCAGAGTGTTTAGCTGCAGACTGGAAAATGACCCCTGTTACTGATCCTTCCTGAGACCATGGGCTCCTTGTTCTTTGCCTTTCTCACACCCTTTGCTTCCAGAAGCAGCAGCACTGAGATGTTGGTTTGTTATAAATATCAAAATAAAACCAATGCGGGAGACACACCACGTGTGATTTTGCTGCCCATTGAGAAGTAGCAAACCTGCCTATGAAAACCATGAGCACCTGGGCTCGATGGTGTCTTCTGACCCAAGCAAGAGCAAGTACCATCCCTCTTGTGTAGGTTGTCCTGGAGACCCATTGTGGAGCAGAAGGTGGTCTTCTGGCTCTGTTCAGGGATTTGAGCTTCATGAAGAGGATGTCCCCTGAAAAATGGAAGAGCTGTGTTTCCAATCCACGTTGTCCTCAGTGAGCCAGCTCTATTGAAGGCACTTCCATTGCTGTCCTGCGTGACCCGGGGCAGGGAGCAGCCTCCAGACAAACCCAAGAGCCATGTCATCAAGGCACTCACCATGCCCTTGGGACTCTGGCCTGTCCCCACCCACCCATCACCCTCGGTCTTCTCCAGCCGCTCCACCCTTCTCACAAGTTGCTGACACTTCCTTTTACATCAGCTCGCTGCACGAAAAAAAAAAGGCAACTTTTCTCCCTTCCAGATTTAGCTCTGTTTAGGCACCAAAATAGACAAGAGTAGGGATCGGTGACTGGTTTTTTCCAAAACATTGTCTCATGACTAGGACTAAGGAAGGGAACTGCTCAGCTGGAGAAGGGAAATACTTGATTTTCCTAATGGGGACACGAAGTTCTCCTCTGTTCAGGCACAGGCAGAGCTCCTTGGATTAAGAGCCTTATTCCCATGTAATTAATCCATCTCTCACCCCCATGCTGGCTGCTGGTGGGCCGAGCTCTGAGGAAGCACAGAGATGCTCTACAAGGAGGACACGTGACAATCTACCACCGTATGTGTGGTTTCTGGTTGGAAGGAGCAGAGAGGCAGCTCGTGAGACTTAATGAAGGCTTCGCATTGAGGAAATCGGTCCTTGTTGAGGAATGAGGTCCTTGTGTTCTGCAGAGATGGTTTCATTTTTGCAGGGTAATTATATTTGCACATGTGTCTGCAATGCAGCTCAGAATTCCTAAAACCACCTCAAGCTGTAGCCTCTGTGGTAGCACAACCTCTGGAAATAGTCTCACTGAGCGCTGGGCTATTTTTAGCCCGACGTCCTAAACGAGCACGGCTGATGTGATTGGGCTGTGCGCCTCTGCTCCTTCCCTTCCTTTCCTCATTCGCTTTGGGACCCATTGGCCAATTTCAAGCAAATTTTCAGAGGAACCGGGATCTTGGAGATGTTAAGCACCAAGTACACATTCGGTGAAAAGAAATGATTGGGAAAAGAAGTGATGAGGAAGACCCAAACCACAGTTCTCAATTGTTAAGAAGGTCAGTATGTTTCTAAGCTGTTAGACATCAAAGATGCCACACGGAATGAACCATTAGGTGTTTGGCTGCAGGACAAGCCCAAGTCAGACCTGGTTAACTGCTCTCCGTCCTCCCAGACTGTTTCTTATTAGTCAGTGATGGGCTATGTTTGAGGAGTGAGAACGTGAGGAGAGCTCTTTCTGGTGCTGGGTGCAGGGACATGAGCAGAGAACCACAGAATCCCAGCATGATGGGGGTTGGAAGGGACCTCTGGGGATCATCTCATCCAACCCCTCTGCTCCAGCAGGTCACCCAGAGCAGAGGGCCCTGGAATGTGTCCAGGCACGTTTGGAATCTCTGCAGAGAAGGAGACTCCACAACCTCTCTGGGCAGCCTGGGCCAGGCTCCGACACCCTCACAACAAACAAGTTTCTCCTCCTGCTCAGGTGGAACCTCCTGGGTTCCAGTTGGTGCCCGTTGCCCCTTGTCCTGTCACTGGCACCACTGACAAGAGTCTGGCCCCATCCTCTTGCCCACCCCCCCACCTTTAACTATTGATCAGCATTGATCAGATCTCCTCTGAGGCTTCTCCTCTCCAGGCTAAAGAGCCCCAGGGCTCTCAGCCTTTCCTGGGCACAGAGATGCTCCAGTCCCCTGAGCATCTTCTCAGCCTCCACTGGACTCTTTCCAGTAGTTCCTTGTCTCTCTTGACCTGGGGAGCCCAGCACTGGACATAGTACTCCAGAGGTGGCCTCACCAGGGCAGAGTAGAGGGGGAGGAGAACTTCCCTTGACCTGCTGGCCACACTCTTCTTCATGCACCCTGGGACATCATTGGCTTTCTTGGCCACGAGGGCCCATTGCTGCCTCATGGGCAACTTGTTGTCCACCAGGACTCACAGGTCCTTCCACAGAACAATGAACATCACTGAGCAGATCTTTGCTGGATGATCAAGTCTTCAAGAAAGCTAAGGCAACATCATCAGTCCCCCACAACATCCTTCTCTTGAAGTTGGAGAAATATGGGTTCGATGGGTAGACTGTTCAGTGAATAAGAAATTGGCTGGATGGTCGCATCCAGAGTGTAGTGGTCAATGGCTCGATGTCCAGATGGANTCCAGAGGGACCTGGACAGACTGGAGAGGTGGGCCCAGGTGAGCCTTATGAGGTTCAACAAGGTCAAGGGAAGGGTCCTGCACCTGGGGCAGGGCAACCAGCGTTATCAGTATAGGCTGGGAGAGGACATGCTGGAGAGCAGCCCTGTAGAGAGGGACTTAGAGGTACTGGTTGATGAAAAGCTGGACATGAGCCACCAATGCACAGTGGCAGCCCAGAAGGCCAGTCCTGGACTGCATCAAAAGAAGTGCGGTCAGCAGATCAAGAGAGGTGATTCTGCCCCTCTGCTCTGCCCTGGTGAGACCTCACCTGGAGTCCTGTGTCCAGCTCTGGAGCCCTCAGCACAAGAAGGACATGGACCTGTTGGAGCATGTTCAGAGGAGAGCCGCCAGAATGATTAGAGGGCTGGAGCACCTCTCCTATGAAGACAGGCTGAGAGAGTTGGGGCTGTTCAGCCTGGAGAAGGCTCCGGGGGACCTTATAGTGACCTTCCAATACCTGAAAGGGACTATAAGAAGGCAGGGGGAGATCTGTTCTTGAGGATCTGCAGCGGCAGGACATGGGGGAATGGTTTTAAGCTAGAAAAGGGTAGATTTAGGTCAGACATGAGGAAGAAGTTCTTTAATGTGAGGTTGGTTGAGCACTGGAACAGGTTGTCTAGAGAGGTGGTGGAGGCCCCATCCCTGGACTCATTCAAGGTTAGGTTTGGAGGGGCTCTCAGCAACCTGACCTAGTTAGAGATGTCTCTGCATATTGTAGGGTGGTTGGACAAGATGGCCTTTAGAGGTCCCTTCCAACCCAATACATCCTATGGTCATGTAACATTGGCCCATGTACCACTGCCAGGAGGGATCATGTAGGATGATGTGGCACCAGAGGGTGTTAAGGGTGGTTTAGTGGGAGAGAAGGATAATTTGGAAGTAGGTACTTCTCTTGAACATGCTTTGTAAT
Source organism: Eurystomus gularis (assembly GCA_013400335.1). NCBI lineage: Eukaryota > Metazoa > Chordata > Aves > Coraciiformes > Coraciidae > Eurystomus > Eurystomus gularis. The sequence goes on from VZZY01003598.1 coordinate 121,025, forward strand.
GCCGGTGCTAAACCATTTGATCACGGTGCATCCAATTTTCTCTGGAAGAGTTAAAAGTGAAGCAGAAAGTTCAAAGGGAAGCTACCTTCTCAGGAAGCACACTTCAAGAGTGCAGCCAAAGCAAGGTTCAAGTGGAGATGGGCAAACCAGCAGCAGGACTTACCCAAGGTCTTGGTGAGTTGCTTGAAACCTTGAAGTGTGAAGGTCTCTGAAGTTGAAGGCTCCAGCTGCTGTGGTGATTCACCAGCAGCGGCCGGAGCTCTGAAGCTAAGACAGATTGCGATGGAAAGAAAAGGAGCGACTTTTACAAGGCTTTTATTGCCAGCTGGGCAAGTCCAGTGCAGCGTAAATAAAATCCATTATGGTTATGACAGCTCTGTGGTCCCTGGAAAATAAATAATACTTTGTACTTACGCAGCTCCTTTCATCCAGGAACCTCAGAGCGCTTTGATCTCATCGACGAAGTCTCACGATGTCCATAGTAGGCTGGTAAATGCAGCGTCCCCCTCATCAGATGAACGTAGCAAGTCAAGAGAGTTGGCACCTTCAGCAGAGAGAGGACAAGGCAGCAGCTTGAGTTACTCACAGCTCTTCCACTGACGTGACCAGGGTGAATCATTAAAAGTCCTGGTCATCTCAGTTGTTTCCAGTAAGGTGGATGCCACCTGTCCCTCCTCCAGAGGTGGCATGGGTTGACTAGCTCACAGGGTGCTCCTGATGTGGTCGTGGACTTGTAATGGCATGGGCGTGCAGCCTCAACAGACCAGACAGATGTGGCTCATGTTGGCTCACTCCAGTATCCTCAAAATGCTGCTGAGCGTCATCCACACACAGACACTTTTACAGCTGAGATTTAGGTAAATACATAAATACAAAGGGAACAACCCAGTGAAAGTGGTTTAGGTGCACCAGTGTCAGCAGTGTCATGGGTAGAGTGGGTGAGTTCCCTGTAGAAGATGAGCCATCATGTGTCCAGGTGGCCAAGAAGGCCACCAGCATCCTGGCTTGGATCAGCACTAGTGTGGCCAGCAGGACTAGGGCAGGGATCGTCACCCTGGACTGGGCGCTGGGGAGGCTGCACCTTGAATCCTGGGGTCAGTTTTGGGCCCCTCACTCCAAGAAGGACCTTGAGGGGCTGGAGCATGTGCAGAGAAGGGCAAGGAAGCTGGGGAAGGGTCTAGAGCAGGAGTGTGGTGAGGACCAGCTGAGGGAGCTGGGGGTGTTGAGCCTGGAGCAAAGGAGGCTCAGAGGAGAGACCTTCTGGCTCTCCACAACTCCCTGAAAGGAGGTTGGAGTCAGGTGGGGTTGCTCTCTTCTCCCAAGCAACAAGCAATAGGACAAGAGAAAACAGCCTGAAGTTCTGCCAGGGGAGGTTTAGGTTGGAGATGAGGAGAAAAGTCTTCCTGGCAAGGTTTGTGAAGGGCTGTCCCAGGCTGGCCAGGGCAGTGGTGGAGTCCCCATCCCTGGAGGGATTTCAAAGCCATGGAGATGTGGTGCTGAGGGCCATGATTTAGTGGTGCCCTGGCAGTGCTGGGTTAATGGTTTAACTCAATGATCTTAAAGTTCTCTTCCAACCAAAACAATTTGCTGCTTCTATGGTGTATATTCAGATCTGTCCACACGTGCTCCAGTTATTTGCCCCATGGGGTTTCTCCCATACAGAATTTGCAGAGAACTTCATTCCCTGTTCTCTGCCTAAAGGGTACAACAAGTCTGTGGATTTCCAGACCTGCTTCGATAGGGTCTGAGATGTTGTAAGGATATTTGGATGGGAACTGTTTCTTTTATCATGCTCCCATGTTGAGTATACTCCGACTCCTTCCATATTGGCGCCTCCTCTATCTGGGAGCTGATCGCTGCTTTCCTCTCTCTTTTCCAGGGTTACCATCCGTTGCCTCATGAAGCTGAAATCGCACACACCAAAAAACTGTTCAGAAGGAGGAGAAACGACCGAAGGTAGGTGGAAACCTCTTCAGTTTTGGTTTTAAGCTTCTCTTCTTCATTGCACTCCACTATCTCATCAGCATCTTTGGACAATGGTGCTACCAGCATTGACTTTGTGCATAAACCCGTATTTGAGCAGTAACATCCTGGAAACGTTGAGTCTGTCCATCCCCCTGGTTTGTCTTCTAAATGTGGGATATGTCCTATGTTGTTCCAGGAGTATCCTAAGGACCTCTTCTTCCCCTTATTCCACCATACCTACATCCCTCTGCTTGTATTAGAAGAGACATCTAGCAAGGTATTATCTGGAAAAGCTTGGAGTTTTTGGACTTGCTTCCTCTCTTTCTACTGAAAAGCCAAATTTGGTGACTTTCAGGGTCACCTGCCAAGTGGGTATGGTTGAGAGGGGTTTGCAGCAACCGTTGAGTGCCCTTCAATGCAAAGGAGAGGACGCTGAGTGGCCAATGTTTTCTCCTGGAGTGACGTGAAATCCGTGTCTGGGCTGTGATGCTTCACAGGGGGATTTGCTGAGGTGTCCTATGGACATCTGTTGGAGTTGTTGGAGTGTGTCCCTCAACACCCCTTCACTTCTCATGAGCAGCCGCGCTGTCGTTAATTCTCTGCTTGGTTTGGTTTCCTCAGATTTTACCGAGCGACCAAAAACGAGCTCAAAAGATCTTGCTCAGTCATCCGAGAATCCTCTGTGGGCAGGAGGGTTTGTCAGCAGCAAATCTGTTTTCTCTTCTCTTGGGCCTCCCTCTTTTTTTCCTGTATTTAATTTAAAAGACAATTTCGTCTTGTGATTGAAGAAAAAAATCAGCTTGTTTCAGTTGACTTGCAGTTGGGTCATCACAGGATAGCTGAGATGTGGTTAAAATCAAGCTGAAGTCACCTTGAGGTTCAAGAGAGAGTTGGGTGAGCTTCCTTGGAGTGCTGGGCTCCCTGAGAAATCACAGTGGAGGCTGGAGCATCCTGCTCCCATCCCAACTCACCAGATGGGTCTTCCTCCACCATCCATGGAGTGCATGATGCTGTGGGAGGTGAGACCTGCAAAGCCAAAGGGTGTCCTGCCTGAAGCCCCAGAGAATCATAGAATTGTTTTGGTTGGAAGAGACCTTTAAGATCAAGTCCAACTGGTAACCCAGCACTGCCACCACTAAACCATGTCCCTCAACACCACATCTCCACGGCTTTGAAACCCTTCCAGAGATGAGGACTCCACCACTGTCCTGGGCAGCCTGGGACAGCCCTTCATAACCCTCTTGGGGAAGACATTGTTCCTCATGTCCAACCTAAATTGCCCTGGTGTAACTTGAGGCTGTTTCCTTTTCTCCTGTTGCTTGATCCTTGAGAGAGGACACCAACTCCCCCATGCCCAAAGCAGCGCTGGACCAGAGCCATGGAATTGTGTCTTGGTTCTTCCCGCCCAACTGAAAAACTGGTCTGAGGGGGTCATGCTGGACGTGTATTTCTATTTCTTTTCCTTTCTGATCCCTTCAGATAAACCATCAGCAGATAGAGGAATTCAGCCCCCCAGGGCATCCCTGACTCCCACAAAGATGGCAAGGAGATATAGCAGAAGAAACTGCCTTGGGCTGGGGTTGGAAGATCACGGGGCGAGATACAGCCCAAGTAGTGTTGGGATAATATCCCAGGAGGAGAGACAGAAGCCTTGAAATGCAGTTGACATGGCATCATGTGGGAGGAGGCATGGGACCTAAGCAGTCACAAATTACATAAAATGGAAAGAGCAGAGGGGATGCTCCTTGAGAGGTCTCTTTAAGATTCCACCTGGAGCACTTTGTCCAGTTCTGGAGTCCTCAGCACAGCAGAGACATGGACCTGGTGGAGCGGGGCCACAGGAGGCCCCAGCAATGATGGGAGGGCTGGAAGGCCTCTGCTGGGAGGCCAGGCTGGGAGAGTTGGGCTTGTTCAGCCTGCAGAAGAGAAGGCTCCAGGGAGACCTTCTGGTGGCCTTGCAGTACTCCAAGGGAGCTTAGAAGAAAGATGAGGACAATCTTTTTATCAGGGCCTGTTGTGACAGGACAAGGGGTGATGATTTGAAATGAAAAGAAGGATATTTACACTAGAGAGAAGGAAGAAATCCTTGAAGCTGAGGGTGGTGAGAGCCTGGCCCAGGTTGCCCAGAGAGGTGGTCGCTGCCCCATCCCTGGCACCATTGCAGGTGAGGTTGGCCGGGGCTCTGAGCAACCTGCTCTAGTTGCAGATGTCCCTGCCATGGCAGGGGGGTTGCACTAGATGACCTTTAAGGTCCCTTCCAACCCAAACCACGTGATGATTCGGTGATTATGAAAGAGCTGATGAAGCACATTGGCTCCCTGAAATCTGTTCAATTGTTTCCAAGCTGCTCTTATAAATTACATCGATTCCCCCCCAGATCACATGCAGGTTCCTCTCTGCTCCCAGACGGTGACATTCAGAAGAAGCCACATCTTGGGCTAGCAAAGCACCTTTTGTTTCTCATGCGAATCGACACTGATGTCCGGCCGTGCTATAAATAGCCCCCGTCGCCACTTCCTTCCCGTCACCTTCCCTCGGGAAATGTGGTCATGGCGTGTCAGAAGAGCGTGGCTCACCTACCCTGAGGTCTCTGCCATGCACCTTTCACTCCCCTGGGGAGAAGCAACCCTATGGGTGTGCAACCATAGGGCTCTCCTTGTATATACGATATGTTTTTATGGTCCGTGAGCCACCGCACCCAACGTCTTCTCTGTTGGTTTAGACACATGAGGTGTAACTGCCACCTTCTGATGGAGGTGATGGTCCTGAGGGGTGGTGGAGGACATCCCCACTTGGTGGGATCATTGAAGGGGAGCAGCAGAGGCAAGTTTTTTCATAGATGTCCATGTGAGCAAGTGTTAAACACCAGTGAGGATTTTATTGTCCCAAACACTAATCTGCTGTTTGCTGCCACACAAGATCCACCCCAGGTAGATATCACCAAAGGCAGCTTGGTTTGACCTTGTGTAGGCAATCACCTCTAGGGAAGGAGGGACTTGCCCTGGGCGGTGGCAGGACTTCTCCTGCCCTTGTCTCCTACAAACAGTCGAGAGAAAAAAAATACTCTGGGATGCTGGAACAGGGTACCCAGAGCCCAGGTGGTTGATGCCCCATCCCTGGCACCATTGCAGGTGAGGTTGGATGGGGCTCTGAGCAACCTGCTCTAGTTGCAGATGTCCCTGCTCGCTGCAAGGGGGTTGGACTAGACAACCTTTAGAGGTCCCTTCCAACGTAAAACATTCTGGTTCTGTGATACGGGGCACAAAGAACCCATTTGTCAGGTCCTCTCCTCCAGGCCTTCCCAACCCAATGCCCTTCTGCTAGCGGAGCGGAAGTTGTACTGGGACATGGTCTCCTCGGGCAGGTAGGCTCTGAATTTGACCCTTTCTTTTTTTCAAAAAGTCCCCCCAAATGCCATTTCTTAAGCATCTATCAAAGCATTGCAAGTCAACTTGCAGCAACCCTGCTGCACAGGGTTTCTAATTCCCCCCTGGCATCCTGGTATGATGTTTTTTGGGGTGGAGGGTCCAGAAATGGCCCAGAAATGCATGCAAGGAGGCTTGCACCAGCCTTGGAGGAGTGATAAGAAATGGTGGCCAGTTCAGAAAGGATTTACAAGGAATATATGGAGTTGTAATGGGTGAAGACAGGCGAGTTTGTATCTTCTTGATCTTCTGGTTGACAGAGTACTGAAATTCCTGGCCTCCCAGCAGAGGGGTTCCAGCCCTCAGATCATTGTTGTGGCCTCCTCTGGCCCCACTGCAACAGGTCCATGTCCTCCTTCTGCAGAGGACTCCAGGACTAACAGAGAAGCACAGCGCCAAGTGTTGGAGAGGATGGAGTAAAAGCCTAAGAGTTAATCAATCCTCTCTTCCCAAAAAGCATCTGAATTCCTCTTTTCTGTAGAAAATGTGTGGATCCCTTGTACCTCCTCCCTGCACGGCTGCTGTGTCTCCAGGCTTCGGGATGACCAGAGCCACAAAGGGCTTCTCTACCTGTCCCAGCCAGAGCTGTTGAGGACCTTTGCCAGCATCAGGTGAAGGACCACCAGCTTCATGTGGGCTGGATGAGGGTTTAAGAGGGGTGAATTTGCAGCTGAGAAACCCATCCTTCAGAAAGCCCTCGTGTAGGGCTAAGGAGCTGGAGCAGAAGACTGCATAGGTCCTCCTGGCTCCTAGATGGAGAGAAGGGGTGGGAGCAAAGAGGCTCATGTGCCTTCCCCATCTCCCTTCAGCGTGCCCCAGATACTTACGGCTTCCGACAACAGGATTATAGAAATGTCCCCGAGTTCTCTCTTGCATTGTCCCAGTTTGCTTCCTACCGTTAATTTGGCTTCCCACTTAACCGATCAGGACAAAACCAGTCTGGATTATTATTATTATTAGTTTGTGCGGGTGTTGCTTTCTGGTTTTAATTAGGTTCAGAGCTGGGGGAGGCAGAAATATCCTCCTTCTCCAGAGAGCCCCGGGTGGCTGTCGGGGACGGTTTCCTTTTCCTGAAGCAGGAGGGTTGTGTAAGCGCCGCTGACCCCTCCTGCTCTCGCCCACGCCGAAAACCGGGTTAGCTGGGGTGAGGGCACGGGGGGTGGGCACCCCTGTTCTACCTCCCCCATCAGAGTCCACACTGCTGAAGGACCTCCTGGGCTTCATCCCAGCCCATCCACGTGGCCCCAGCCGGGGTCTTGCAATGGAGGCGAGCGTGGTCTTGCATAGGGTCAACCCAAAGGACGGTCACAGCGGGCTCGGGGCCAGGCAGGGAACGTCCCAGATCTGCCGAGGAGCATAGGCAAGCTGTGATATATTTCTTTTCCCATTATACTTGATTTTACAGACCCTCAGGGACACTCAACCACCTACGGTGATTAGGTCGACTGATTAAGCTGCTTTTCCTCTTGTGGCAGACTCCTTTTGTGAAGGGTTCTCAATAGCCCCGCCGCTCGGGACATTGTTCCTGTACGATTTCCTTTCAAAACACCATAAAGGGCACTCTTACCACTCTACCCTGTCATAAAACATCACAGGAGTCGGCTTTGCCCAGCTTGCTCCTTCAAGGGCAAGACTTCCTCGCTCGAGGAGAAGGTCTGGGGTCGGGTGGGAGCTGTAGGACAACACGATGCCGGAGCGAGGTGGGATTTGAGAGGACATAAAGCAAAAGTTTTCTGCTTTTTCTTTTTTTTTGCTGTTTGTTAAGATGAGGATCCAGGGTCACCCAGGGAAGTAGAAGGATAAAATAAACTTGAAAGCCCAGAGAAGGAAATGCTCCTTCACACACGTTGGCTGGTTCAGCCTTGGCCGGCGCAGGCTGGGAGCGGATGCGGATGCTCTCGAGGTACCCAGGGGTAAACGGAGCAGGGAGAGAAGGGCTGTTTCTGCTGGAGAAACACATGGCTGTGAACAGCCAGAAGATAAAACTGGCCAACTCATTAAGACCGGGAGTTGGAGGAAGGTCTGCTTTGATTGCTACCAAGGGAGTAATGGATGTAGGGAACTGGAGGGGGTTGCAATGGCACAAGGTCCTTCCTCCCCGTGTTTGTAGTTACTCCCATACCCTCTCATGAGGCTCTCAGGTAGGTCCATATGAAGACCTGGTGTCCTTGGGACCTGGTTAGTCCATCAGCTGCTCTTTGGGCAAGGCGGTAATGGAACAGGGCAGAGATGGTATCATGAGGGGTCAAGCAGAAGACTCTTTGACCCTCGGAGCCACGCTGGCCAGACACGCTGGCATCGCCTGGCCCCACTGCCCTTCCTTCCAGGCGTTGAGGAGAAGGCTCTGCCAGGGGTCACAGCGCTGGGACCCCACTCCCAGGAGGATCTTCTTGAGAACAAAGCCTGCACCAGACTCCCCATTGAAGGAGTGGTCCTTGAATGATCAAAAAGCCACCTCCTGACCCGCTGGCATCCGGCAGTGGGTGACTCAGCCAGGGGTGGAGCTGCTGAGTGGCACTGCAGCTTCTTGTCAAGAAGGACTTCTTAGAGCTGAGATCTGGAGGTGATTTGGATCCATCAAGGCCCTTTGCAGCCTTTGCACTGTGCTCTGGGCTCAGTGAACAGGACACAGCACGTCATGGGGCTGAAGTAGTCATAGAATCATAGCATCATTTTGGTTGGAAGAGATCTTTAAGATCATCAAGTCCAACCATGAACCCAGCACTGCCAGGGCACCACTAACCCATGGCCCTCAGCACCACATCTCCACATCTTTGAAAGCCCTCCAGGGATGGGGACTCCACCACTGCCCTGCCCAGCCTGGCACAGCCCTTCATAACCCTTTCCATGAAGACATTTCTCCTCATGTCCAACCTAAACCTCCCCTGGTGCAACTTGAGACCTTTTCCACTTGTTCTATCGCTTGTTTCTTGGGAGAAGAGCCCGACCCCACCTGGCTCCAACCTCCTTTCAGGGAGCTGTGGAGAGCCAGAAGGTCTCCCCTGAGCCTCCTTTGCTCCAGGCTCAACACCCCCAGGTCCCTCAGCTGCTCCTCACCACACTTGTGCTCTAGACCCTTCCCCAGCTCCCTTGCCCTTCTCTGGCCACGCTCCAGCCCCTCAAGGTCCTTCTTGGCATGAGGGCCCCAAAACTGACCCCAGGATTCAAGGTGTGGCCTCACCAATGCTTAGTCCAGGGGGACAATTCCTACCCTGTCTTTCTTGCAGTGAGGGACCCAACATCATCCCTGGGGGGTACCTACAGGACACAGATGATCAAAGAGCTCTGCAGAAGCCATCTGAAGTTCAACCACTTTATATCTATCATCAGTCCTAGACTGGCTCATCTAAGAGCCATTGCTGCCCCAGCACCACCCCGAGACCTACACACGTAGGGTCTTCCCACGAGCCGAGAGCGGTCCCTGTGGAACCCGGGTGGAGTAGATGGTATTTAGCATCCATCAGGGAGTTTGTTTTGCCTGTCAGCCGCGTCTGAAGCTGTGGCGGGATGAGCGGAGGTTTTCCATCCAGCTGCTCTTGTTTCTGCCCTCGTGATGGGCACGAAGCCCTTGGGCGCTTGAAGGTGTCATGAAAACATGCCCAGCCGTGAGTCACCCCCGAAGGCAGATGGTGTGGCTGCCATCCTGCCGGCAAACTCACCACGGCAGGCGATGCCGTACTGGCAGCTCCTTTCCCCACGCTAGCCACGACTCAGTGGGTTTTAGATGGAAATCAGAAGGAAGTTCTTCACTCTGAGGGTGGTGAGACACCGGCACAGGTTGCGCAGGGGGGTTGTGGGTGTTCCATCACTGGAGGTGTTCAAGGCCAGGTTGGATGGGGCTTTGAGCAACCTGATCTAGTGGGAGGTGTCCCTTCCATGGCAGGGTGGTGGGAACGAGATGATCTTCAAGGTCCCTTCCAACCCAAACCATTCTATGATTCTATGATTTTGCGTTTCGTGTCATATGGGGAAAACACACTCAGGTAAATCCCAGAGAGCTCTGTAGGCTCAAGATTAATGTAAGGAGAAAAGATGAACCTTTGCGAGTTCCACAGGACACGCTCCAGGTCAGCAGGACTTCAGGAGATGTGTATCCGTTACGATTCTTCCTATCCCCTCCATCCTCCTTGTGTGCCCAACTAAAGGCTTGGTGCAGAAGGGTTAAAAGATACTCATCAGAGCAAATTTAATCCTTTCCTTCCATTGTTCCTTTTTTTTGAGGCCAGGAGGCAATGGCAGGAGAGAGCCGGGTGCATTTCCCAGCTGCGGGGTTGCCACCTCTATTGAGAGCAGCTTTGTCGTTACATAAAAACTCTGCAACACAAGACTTTTTTATTTCCTTCTTTTTTTTTCATGACCTTGGTGACTGAAGTGACCCCTGTCCTCCAGACTCAACGTAAGACTCAGTTGCCAAGCTGCCAGTAGACTTGATGGCATCAGGAGGCTTTTGCAGGTTGTTTTGCTTCATCTCTGCAGCTGATTGAAAGGCTTGATGTCCCACCAGCAAAACATTCTCCTGTTACGAAACCTCGGTATAATGACCTGCTGGATAAACTCAGGTTCTTGTGATGTTGCTTCACAGAAAGCAAAATAATTGCTCCAGCAAAAAGTCCAGGAGAACTTCAGCGCGTGGCTGTGGTGGAGGAACACCTGAGTTCATCACAAATCAGTATTTTTTAGGTATCTTCTTCCTGTGTGGCATCAAGGGCTGGTCTGGTTGTTGACATCAACAGCTCTTCACTCCTTTTCCACCTCTGCCGGTTCTTATGAGTGTTACTAAACAGGGAGCAGGAGCTCATGGTGGCTGTACAACTAGGGAGAAGGTTAGGAAAGCAACTGCTCTTGTGTCCAGGGCTTTGGTAGGGAGTCATAGGTGACCTCATTTCAGTTCTCACCTTTATCAGAGACTGCTGGGCTTCACGTCCATGACTGCAGGTGCTATTTCAGATGACCTAGCACATCATGAAATCCATGCAAGGAGCTAGCAGGCACCAGACCTTGTGAAACCTGCACCAAAAAGAGGTGGGAGCTGGAGAAGATGCCATAAAGCATCTCCAGTGATGCCAGTCCCACCGCACGTGTCCACAACTATGTTGACCAGATATGAGGTGGGCGCCAAAGTTCCTATTATACTCAGAGGAGATGCAGTCAGTGGAGTTTGCAGGATGGTTCACCTCAGAATGAAGCAGGCGTTTGGCCAAGTGACTCCTTCCTCAGTCTCCACCACCTGTAAGTGGTTGGGCTGCTGTGGACTTTAGATCCACACCTCACGTTTGGCCTCTGACATCACAGACACCTAAAATGAGGGAAATTGAACCTACCCTCTGTGTGATGCTGTGTAGCCCTCTCCCCATGCTTGTGTTCCTCATGACTTAAATGCATCCCCAGCAGCGTGGGCAGCAGGGCAGGGAGGGGATCCTGCCCCTCTGCTGCGCTCTGGGAGACCCCCCTGCAGTGCTGGGGCAGCTCTGGAGTCCTCAGCACAGCAGAGACATGGACCTGGTGGAGCGGGGCCACAGGAGGCCCCAGCAATGATGGGAGGGCTGGAAGGCCTCTGCTGGGAGGCCAGGCTGGGAGAGTTGGGCTTCTTCAGCCTGGAGAAGAGAAGGCTCCAGGGAGACCTTCCGGTGGCCTTTCAGTACTTCAAGGGGGCCTAGAAGTAAGGTGGGGACAGAGTTTTGAGCAGGGCCTGTTGTGACAGATGATGGTTTTAAACTGGAAGAGGGAGATTTAGACTCAAGAGAAGGATGAAATTTTTGATGCTGAAGGTGGTGAGATCCTGGTTGAGGTTGCCCAGAGAGGTGGTGGATGCCCCATTCCTGGCACCATTGCAGGTGAGGTTGGCCGGGGCTCTGAGCAACCTGCTCTAGCTGCAGATGTCCCTGCTCAGTGCAGGATGTTGGACTAGATAACCTTTAAGGTCCCTTCCAACCCAAACCATTCTATGATTCTATGATCTTGCTGCTGTAGGCTGTTTGGGAGCCTACAGAGTTGTTCTGTAAGCTAAGCACACATGCACAGGGCCTGAGGGTCTCCACCATGGCACTCTACTAAAAATCCTGTGCGAGACTGAGCTTTGTGAGCATCCCTACAATAATCCGGTGCTGTGTGGAGGGGAGGGGGTATTCCCCTTCTGCTGGGACAAGGTGGGAATTCTCAAAGGTGGCAATCAGAGGTCCTTGGAGAGCCCTGGAAAGTGTCTCACTGAGATCTTCTGGCCCCCACATAAGAAAAATGAGTCTGACCATCTTAGGAGAACAGGTTTCCTTGCTTTATTTTGCCTTCCCATGTTGACCAGAACCAAGGAAGCCTGAAAAACAAAGAGCTATAGGAGGAGTTGAGCCAAAACACCTCACGCCAGAGGAAGCACTGGGTCAGGGATTTGTTTCTGTTCTCTCTTCAGCAAGAACTAAGACCTGAAAGTGGGCATCCCATTTTCTCCCATCTCATGGAGAGGAAATCTCTTCTCAGGCAAGGAAAGCAAGGGCTTCCACTGAGACGTTTTCATGCTCTCAGATAGTGCCACCTTGGCACTTCTTGAGAAGTTTGAGTGGAAGCACCCTCCACTTCCCCTAAGTATCTCTGGTACCGGGGCACATGAAATCATTGGAGGATCAGGAAGTGTGGGTTAAATGAGTGGACAGTGAAGTGGATCAAGAACTGGCTGAACAACGGAGCTCAGGGTTGTGCTTGGCAGCACAGAGGCTGGTTGGAGGCCTGTAGCTCGTGGTGTTCCCCAGAAGTCAGGGCTGGGTCTAGTCTTGTTGGATATATTCATCAGTGACATGGATGAAGGGACAGAGAGGACCCTCAGCCAGTTTGCTGATGATGCAAAACTGGAAAGTGGCTGACACACTAGAAAGCTGTGCTGCCATTCAGGGAGACCCGAACAGGCTGGAGAGTTGGGCAGAGAAGAACCTCAGGAAGTTCAACAAGGGCAAGTGTGGGGTCCTGCCCCTGAGGAGGAATAACCCCCTGCACCAGTACAGGTGAGGGGGTGACCTGCTGGGAAGCAGCTTTGCGGAGAAGGAGCTGGGAGTGCTGGTGGACAGCAAGTTTCCCATGAGGCAGCAATGAGCCCTTGTGGCCAGGAAGGCCAATGATGTCCCAGGGTGCATGAAGAAGAGTGTGGCCAGCAGGTGGAGGGAGGTTCTCCTCCTCCCTCTACTCTGCCCTGCTGAGGCCACCTCTGGAGTATTGTGTCCAGTGCTGGGCTCCCCAGTTCAAGAGAGACAAGGAACTACTGGAGAGAGTCCAGTGGTGGCTCTGAAGGTGCTGAGGGGACTGGAGCATCTCTGTGCCCAGGAAAGGCTGAGAGCCCTGGGGCTGCTGAGCTGGAGAAGAGAAGCCTCAGAGGGGATCTGATCAATGCTGATCAAGAGCTCAAGGGCCCATGGGGGGCAAGAGGATGGGGCCAGACTCTTGTCAGTGGTGCCCAGTGACAGGACAAGGGGCAAGGGGCACCAACTGGAACCCAGGAGGTTCCATGTGAGCAGGAGGAGAAACTTGTTTGGTGTGAGGGTGTCGGAGCCTGGCCCAGGCTGCCCAGAGAAGTTGTGGAGTCTTCTTCTCTGGAGAGATTCCAAAGGTGCCTTGATGCCATCCTGGGCACCCTGCTGTGGATGACCTGCTGGAGCAGGGGGGTTGGACAAGATCTCCAGAGGTCCCTTCCAGCCTCCATCATGCTGGGACTCTATGTACTGGACCATAAAGCACTGTGGCTTGTAGTCCTCTGTGTGAATTTTAAAGCTGTTTTCTAACTTGTATTTAAAGGACAACATTACTTTGTTTTATGTAAAAAACTGCTCTTCTGTATTCTTTATTATCTGATGCTGAGTTCTCAGGCATCATCTTCCAGTCCACTGTTTCATCTCTATGGTTTTCCCTCTTGTTTACCCTCCTTCTCTTTCACTCTCTGCTTGAAGGTATGTACATAACAAAGATCTATACGTATAGAAGCAAGTGGGGCCTACAAGAAAGCTGGGGAGAGACTTTTTACCAGGGCTTGTAGTGATAGGACGAGGGGTGATGGCTTCAAACTGGAAGAGAGGAGATTTAGATTAGATATTAGGAGGAAGTTCTTCACTCTGAGGGTGATGAGACACTGGCACAGGTTGCCCAGGGAAGTTGTGGATGCTTCATCGCTGGAGGTGTTCAAGGATGGGGCTTTGAGCAACCTGATCTAGTGGGAGGTGTCCCTGCCCATGGCTGGGGTTTGGAACTAGATGATCCTTAAGGTCCCTTCCAACCCAAACCATTCTATGATTCTAAGCTGCTGTGTTGAGGTTGCAGGAGCGGCCCTCACCCTGGATTTTCAGATGGCAAGTTCTTTTGGCTGAAGGCGAGGGTGGACCTGTCTTACGGCTGACATGAACGTGTCATTTGGAAGGCTGTGAAATTTTGGAAGAGCTCGAGACAAGCCATTCTCAGAGGTCACCAGGACAAAGCTCTCCCGCTGGGCGAGTGAATAGGAATGAGTTCATAATTCCAGAGTATAGTAGCGACGCGTTTGCTTTTTCACCGTCTTAATTGAGGTTTTCAGAAAGGAAGAGAACTGAAAACAATACAGAAACGTCTTTTGTTCTGCCAGGGCCATTTACTGAAGGCTTTGCAGCCAGGGGAGAGGATGTTTGTTACAGAAAGCAACAATATCAAGACGTTATTTTAGTGCCTAAGTGTTGGTTCCTAGCCCGGACAAAACGGAATGTTTCGGATGTTCCGACTTGATGGAAGCGAGCACCAAGCTAAATGTTTTGCAGTGCATCTACTGAGCTCGACAGATGATGCTGAAACAGAAGAAAGAGAGAGGAAGAGAAGCAATTTGAAAGGTTGAAACATCCTTTTCCTCCTCAGTAGGATTTCATAGGATCGTAGAATGGTTTGGGTTGGAAGGGACCTTAAAGGTCATCTAGTTCCAACCCCTCTGCGATGGGCAGGGACATCTTCCACTAGACCAGGTTGCTCAAGGCCCCATCCAACCTGGCCTTGAACACTTTCAGGGATGGGGCATCCACAACTTCTTCCAAATCAAATTAATTAGGTTCAATGGCACATGGGTCCTGTAGTAACATCTGGAAAGCAGGTTTTCATCCTGCTCCTTATGCTCCTGTCTTCTCCACGCCCTCCTGGGAGCTGGTGGGGGTTACTGAAGCCACCACAGAGACTCTTTTTGGGGGTTAAGAGGGAACATCCTAAAGCCACCAGGGATGTCATGGCCGCAGAGGAGTTGGACCAGCATAATGGTGGCTGTGAAAAGCTGCTGTTCATGGGAAAGCTCTTCTGAGCAAACTCAGAACCAATCATTTTTTTGCTTTTTAAGGAAAAACAAAGTCTCTGGTGGTGCACTTGCCTGCAATGATGAGTAGCAATATCAGCATCTACCTACATCATGGTGTTTAGAGTGTGACGATGCAAAAAAACTCCTTTAGGAGCTGAAAGCTCCTGAGTGGAGATGCTGATAAAATAACACTCACTGTCCTGCTTAAGCTTTAGAAACTCTGAACCAGTGTGAAGGACCAGCCACGTTTTCAGGAACGACCACACTAAAGGTGTATCTTAGAAAGGAATCATAGAATATCTTTAGTTGGAAGAATCCCAAAAGGATCAAGACCAGCTCCTTACAGGGCTAACTAAAACTAAACCATGTGACTAAGAAAGCTGCATGGACTAAAACTGAGCATCCCAGAGAACTAAGAGAAGAACTCCTTATTGGAGTGGTGGTCCTTCACAATGAGGTTCATAGAATCATAGAATTGCTTTGGTTGGAAGAGACCTTCAAGATCATTAAGTCCAACAGTTAACCCAGCACTGCCAAGGGCACCACTAAACCATGGCCCTCAGCGCCACATCTCCACGGCTTTGAAAGCCCTCCAGGGCTGGGGACTCCACCACTGTCCTGGGCAGCCTGGGCCAGGCCTTCCGAACCCTTTCTGCCTAGGACCCGCTTGTCCTATCGCTTGTTCCTTGGAAGAAGAGATCAACCCTCACCTCACTCCAACCTCCTTTCAGGGAGTTGTCAAGAGTGAGAAGGTCTTGAGCCTCCTTGGCTCCAGGCTCAACACCCCCAGGTCCCTCAGCCACTCCTCACCACACTGGTGCTCTAGACCCCTCACCATCTTTGGTGTTCCTCAAGAATTAACCATTCATAAGCATGAAAGTCCCAAGTAAACAGTCAGCATTTGCCCCTCCTGCCCGAGCAGAGCCAGCGGTCGTAGGGATCAGCCGAGGGGTTGCTTACGGGCAATTTAGAGACAGATCATCATTTCTTTCAGTTTGATTGCCCGCACCATCGCTGCGAGTTATTACACTAAATTAATTCCCCGAACTGCAGGTCTCTGGAGGACAATATTGTCTCGGCGGTTTGTTCCTAAAAGGGCTCAGCTGGGTGATTGCGTTACCGCGGCTTAATGAATTACGGCACGTGAGCTGGGCGGTGGTAATTGCCTGCGTGTGCCGCTGGCTCTGTGTGCAGAGAGCCTCACACCGCAACCCCTCCACCCAGCCAGGAGACAACTCGCCTTATCTTATGGTTGCCATGCCATCCTGCATCAGCAGGGGCTTTCGTTTGCAATTAAATGTGCTAGTGGTGTGCTGGAACTGGTCGGGAGGTCCGTGAGAGCAGGAGGAGAACTGTGATGGGTCACAGCAGACCAACTGGCTTGGTGACCAGCGTGGATACCAGAAGGAGTGGGAGAAGAACAGGGTATAGAGGTAATACTGCTTCCCAGCAGTGCTCTCCTCTTCTTAATGGTTGGACTCGATGATCTTAAGGTTCCTTTCCAACCAAAACGATTTTATGATTCACCAGCAATTTACTTTGAGGATCTGCAGGACCACATTTGCTCAGCTTTTGGTCCAGTAGCTCTGGAAGGATTTTTTTTCCTTGACTTCAACAATGTGATTTTTGAGCCCTTGTAAACTCCCAGTACTCACATCTCCTATAGCTCCACAGTTTAACTGCATTATGTGGTGAAATGTCTCCTGTGGGTTATTCGGAACCGTCCTCTTTTTCATGGCATGGGAGTTAAAGTGCTCACGTAGCTGTGCCTGCAGACTACGTGCCCTTAGCTCTTGGAACATCTGCAACTAGAGCAGGTTGCTCAGAGCCCCGGCCAACCTCACCTGGAATGCTTCCAGGGATGGGACATCGACCACCTCTCGGGGCAACCTGGGCCTGGCTCTCACCACTCTCCTTCTCTCTAGTCTAAATCTCCCTCTTTTAATCTCAAACCATCACCCCTGGTCATGTCACAACAGGCCCTACTAAAGAGTTGTCCCCATCTTTCTTCTAGGCCCCTTGTAAGCATAGAAAGGCTGCAAGAAGGTCTCCTTGGAGCCTTCTCCAGGCTGAACAAGGCCAGCTCTCTCATCCTGGCCTCTCAGCAGAGGGGTTCCAGCTCTTGGATCATTTTTCTGGCCCTCCACCCAGGGTGCCTTGGTCATCTTGGTTGTCTTGGTGTTGCTTTGGTAGCTGATGATGTGACTTATTTTTAACCAGCTTGGCAGGAATGTCCTCATCTCATGAGCAAGCGTAGAGTGCTGTTGGGTCAATCAGCTGTCTGAAGAGTCAAGGCAAGAGCTGTCTCCAGGAAAGACAACCAGAGATGAAACAACACTGTGGTGCTTTGTTGTCCATCAGCCTCAGAGTGCTTTTTGGCAGAGGGCTACTCTCAGCATCCCCTTTATCCTTGCAAGGAAATTAAGGCAGGAATGAGGGAATGGGCTGTACTTGGACCTTCCCCCCACCACAGACCTTGCAGTGAACCCCTGGCCACCAGATCCTCTTATGTGCGAACCCCCTCACCCATGAGACTCTCCTTCCAGGCTGCTTTTTTAGTGTCATGTAGTGCAGAACACAACTGTCTACGTGATGCTATTTCAGCCGGCCAGAATTGAGGGAAGGAAATATAGTGGCAGGTTCCTCTGCACTAGGAAGCCAAGCTGTTCTTGAAATGGCTTTCTCTTTGGTGGAGTGTTTCCGGCACGGCTCCTCGGTCCTGGAAATGGGGTTATCCATCTACACGTTGTTTTCCAGCACGAGTTCACGAAGGGTGTTGTCAGCAGCTGGTTGCTGGAGTGAATACGAAGTGAAACAATTTGTTTCTTTCTCCTGCTTCCAATCTTTGAATGTAAATGTGCCGTTGCTGGTGATGGCTTGGATCGAGCACCAAGGGCTTTTTGCTGCCAGGTTGCTCTCCAACGTTCTCTGGCGAGTGAACTGAGAGGTAAAGGCAAGCAGAGGTCGATGTTTTCAAGGGATAAAAAATGGGTTTATGGCCTCTCCTGTGTGACACGAGGTCTTTCCATGAGGCCTGGCCCATCTGAAGAAGCCCAGCAGTGCTTCAACAGGGTGGCTGCCCAGCTTGGGTGGTGACTTCCAGCTCTTGGCCACAGCAAGTAGCCACCCTCCCTGCAGCAGAGCATTTACCACCCGCTCCTTCTCCCTGCAAGCCCAAGCTGGAGCCTTTGGCCCTGGAGATCTGGGCGGGAGCAACGTGCTGAAGCTCTGCAGGGCTTCCTGGCATGGTTAGAGCGTGAAGAAGTTGCCAGCTCGAGTTGTTTGGGCTCTGGTTGCAGAAACAATATTTCTGTCTGACCCCAGTTAGCAACTGATGTTTGCAAAATA
The DNA here is from genome assembly GCA_013400335.1 of Eurystomus gularis. NCBI lineage: Eukaryota > Metazoa > Chordata > Aves > Coraciiformes > Coraciidae > Eurystomus > Eurystomus gularis. Next base: position 139,040 of record VZZY01003598.1, read on the forward strand.
AAGAAGTCAAGGCACTGGAAATACTTTCCATTCCCGCTCTTGTCTCAGCCCAAAATATTAGTATTAAAAATATTGCGTCTATTATATGCAGCTAGTATCTCCGCTGGCACGTAAATCACCCAGGGATTTTTCATCTCCATATTAAAAAAAATAAAAATAAAAAAATTAAAAAGTTAATTACACTCTATTTTGGGATATTTGTTAACTGTTTTGTTTCCATTTATTCCTCCTAAAGCCCCAGCAGTCTGTCTCTAAGGGACCATCTGTGGGAAGGAGAGTCCCTAGATTGATTTGGAAGGTGCCGGGGTCATTAACAGGCATGAAGGCGCTGAGTCTCTGTTCTTTCTCTGATAATGTCTTTATTTAGCGTGACAGCCTCGAGGGCACGAGTGGACAACAGGCTTCTTTCTTTCATTTAAACTAACATTGCTCCATCCATTCCCAGCGTTGTGGGGATGCTACAGATCTTAAAACCATAGAATGGTTTGGGTTGGAAGGGACCTTCCAAGGTCATGTCGTCCAACCCCCCTACACAGAACAGGGACATCTGCAACTAGAGCAGGTTGCTCGGTGCGCCCGGACAACCTCACCTGGAATGGTTCCAGGGATGGGGCATCAACCACCTCTCTGGGCAAGCTAGGCCAAGGACTCACAATTTCTTCCTTCTCTATAGTCTGAATTTCCTTCTTTTACCTTAAAACCATCCCCCCTTGTCCTGTCACAACAGGCCCTACTAAAAGAGTTGTCCCCATCTTTCTTCTAGGCCCCCTGTAAGCACGGAAAGGCTGCAAGAAGGTCTCCCTGGAGCCTTCTCTTCTCCAGGCTGAACAAGCCCAACTCTCTCAGCCTGGCCTCCCAGCAGAGGGCTTCCAACCCTTGGATCATTTTTCTGGGCCTCCACCCAGGGCGCCTTGGTCATCTTGGTTGTCTTGGTGTTGATTTGGTAGCTGGTGATGTGGCTTCTCTTTTAGTTTCAAACCATCACCCCTTGTCCTGTCCCAACTGACCCTGCTCAAAATTCCGTCCCCACCTTTCTTCTAGGCCCTCTTGAAGTACTGGAAGGCCACCAGAAGGTCTCCCTGGAGTCTTCTCTTCTCCAGGCTGAACAAGCCCAACTCTCTCAGTCTGGCCTCCCAGCAGAGGGCTTCCAGCCCTTGGATCATCCCCATTTCCTGATTAAATCTGGGTTTGCTGGTCCCCAACCAGAAAAGTCTGGCAGCTACATGGCACTGGAGCTGCAGAAGGTGACCCTGCTCTGTGTATCCCTCCCCTGAGCAGCATGTTCCCATCCAACCAGATGAGTTGAAACTCATCCAAGAGAAAGTAGATTTCTGGAGTGGATCAGATCCTGGCACAGCTCAGGACATCAATGCCAGCATTAGGGGTAGCATGAGAGACGAGGCAGGTGTGGGGTCAAGAGGAGACAACTCTACTTTTGATGGTGGGATGGATTTATGTGAACATTTGGGAAGCTGCTTAGGATTGTCATTGGGTTGGAAGAAATCAATGTCCAGGTCAGCCTTAGCTCCCAAAGCTCTATGCTAAATGCATCCTTTTAAAAGACATTTATTTATTGTGTGTGTTAAAAGCTTCTGGCACCCATGAGTCCAAAGCATCTCTGCTCCTTGGGTTGGTGTTCTACCAGATCCCCGTGTCGGAAGTAATTGCTTGCTATGGACTTTGGGTCATCTCATATGTCTGGACAGCTGTTAGAAGATCCTGTCAAATCTTGCCTTAGCTTCTACAGGAAAGCCATTTATTTCTTCACTAGAAAGCACTGATATAAATAGGACATGGAAAAAAAAAAAAAAACCTGGGATGTCTCCTTGCTGCAGGTCAAAGAGTCACAGAGGTCTAAAGGAAGACAGCTGAGCACAAAGGCAGCAGGTGGGGGCTTGTACCAGGCTATTTAGGATGTGTCTTGAGGGACAGGACCATGGAGGGATGGTGGTGGGCTGTGTCTATGCATCTTGGCACGGGTTTAAAGTTTATATCTCACGGCGGATTATCAGATCTGGGGCCTGGTGTATTTTTAAAGGAGGCAGCCTGGAGTCTGAGATATAAGCTTTTTTACTGCCAAGCAGTAAAAGATGGATCTACGTTCATTTGAACCGCATTCTTACCAGTAGCCCAGCACGTGTTTGTGCTCCGTGGGGTTTGGGGAAGCTTTGTGAGCTTGGTTGTGTCTTCCAGGTTGGAAGAAAACTGGCTCCGGCTCCTTGTCGCTGTATTTTCCTGTGGTTTTCATGTAGTTCTTGCAATCGTGTTTAGAGTACACCACGAATCCAAAACCCTGATTCCAAGTAATGCAGCTTTTGAATCATAGAAGCATAGAATGGTTTGGGTTGGAAGGGACAAGGAAGATCATCTCGTTCCAACCCCCCTGCCATAGGCAGGGACATGTCCCACCAGACCAGGTTGCTCAAGGCCCTGTCCAACCTGGCCTTGAAAACCTCCAGTGATGGAGCATCACCTGTGCCAGTGTCTCACCACCCTCAGAGTGAAGAACTTCTTCCTAATTTTCCATCTAAATCTCCCCTCTTCCAGTTTGAACCCATCACCCCTCATCTTATCACTACAGGCTTTGTAAAAAGTCCCTCCCCAGCTTTCTTCAGATACTGGAAGGCCACAAGAAGGTCTCCCCAGAGCCTTTTCCAAGCAATATCTACATGAAATCACTGCAGCGATTTCTACACCAGTCTGGGCAGTCGGCCTTGAAGTCCAGGGGGTGTCTTCCTAGCTGGTTACCCGCTCTGTGCAACGAGGGCCTCCATCTGGACATCCCTAATGATTTGTGGGAGATTCAGCAAAGCATTTAAAGAGCTGTTTTGGAGCTATCTCGCATGCCATCTGTACTTGGGATGTCTTTCCCAAGCCGATGTTGCAAAACAACTGCTTAAATTCTTCCTCAAGATTCATTTCCATGAAGCTTAGAAGAAAATCGCTGACTCAGGCAGCCTGGGCGGCCAAGCGTTGCAGAATGTGAAGACTTTCGTTGGACTTCAGCAGTAGGCAAGTTTGCTCTTCAGCGCTTTGCTGAGTCTGCGCCGATGGACTTTGTGCCCAGCAGCACTGCCTCTGCTCCTCTAGCACAGCCTGCAGACCAGCTGCTGGTCTGGTGGGCTTGTGAATGAGGTGTCCATCACTGAGGTGGGAAAAGTAGCAGACACTGATGGTGTGGAGTGATGCTGCAGGAAGGCACAAGGAGAAATCAGGTCCATTTCTGTGTTTGGAAAGGCCAGATCAGTCAGCATCCCATAGCAGAAGATAGTGATCACAAGTTGGAAGGGACCTCTGGAGATCATCTCGTCCAACAACCCTGCTCCAGCAGGTCACCCAGAGCAGGGGGCCCAGGATCGTGTCCAGGCGGGCTTGGAATCTCTCCAGAGAAGGAGACTCCACAACCTCTCTGGGCAGCCTGGGCCAGGCTCTGACACCCTCACAACAAACAAGTTTGTCCTCCTGCTCACATGGAACCTCCTGGGTTCCAGTTGGTGCCCGTTGCCCCTTGTCCTGTCACTGGCACCACTGACAAGAGTCTGGCCCCATCCTCTTGCCCCCCATGGGCCCTTTAGCNCCCAGAGCTCTCAGCCTTTCCTCAGCACAGAGATGCTCCAGATCCATCAGCATCTTTGGAGCCTCCACTGGACTCTCTCCAGTAGTTCCTTGTCTCTCTTGACCTGTGGAGCCCAGCACTGGCCTGTGCTTTGTGTCAATTCTACACCCATTTTTTGGTTGTATTATTCCATGAGCACCTTGAGTGTCTCTGTGTGAAGCCCTTCACTCAGAATCATAGGATGGTTTGGGTTGGAAGGGACCTTTAAAGGTCATCTAGTCCAACCCCCCTGCAGTGAGCAGGGACATCTGCAACTAGAGCAGGTTGCTCAGAGCCCCGGCCAACCTCACCTGCAATGGTTCCAGGGATGGGGCATCATCACCTCTCTGGGAAACCTCAACCAGGCTCTCACCACCCTCGCTGTAAATATCGGTGCTACCCTGTTGGTTTCTACCAAGTGTAGTTCTGTTGTAAAGTCCAGACGAAATCATCTCCAGCAAACAAAGATGGATGGGAAGGAGGTTGTCAGCAGTGGCTGTACCCCAAGACCAAGGTAGTGACAAGAGTTGTACCGATGTAGACAGCTCATCTGGAAGTTCCATAATGCTTTTCCCAACAGCCAGACGCTGTGAGCCTCCTCAGAAACATCTCTACCCTGTTTTTGTTGGCTCAGCTTGTCTTCTGGAGCTCGCTGTATGTTTTCAAGGATGTTTTCAAGACCTAAAGCACATGTTATATCTCCACTGTTCAACGATCTCAATCGCCACCGTTCCGACAGGTGGATTTTCAACGCTTCCCAAAATGCCGCGTCCATCCAGACGCGTGGGCTGATCGGGGTAGACTTTTAACCCCAGCGACAGAATGGCCTAAAAGAAGTGTGAATAATTGCATTTTTGTTTTCAGGAGTGAACATGACATCTTGTTCCCTTCTCATCTGAGAAAAATGCAAACAAAAATGAAACTGGAGCCAAGCGAAACCAGTTTGAGAGAGAAAGCCAACGGGAAAACACAGAGAAGTCCTGTGTTCTTCATCCTCCAAGCTGGTTGTTGTTGCTTTCCACGGGGGGGTTGAGGTTTTGGATTAAATTGTGTGGAACTGTCAAGCTTATTTGAGTGTTTCCCACTCTCAATCATAGCAAGGATGGAAGATGGCCTTGGCTGGACTGTGGGCTCCTCGCACCAAAGCAGCACTGAGGTATCATTATCTATGTGCGTAAAACATCAGGGTGCCTTCGATGGAGGTAGACTTGGTCAAGAACAATTTTGGGTGAGGTCAAGCCTCTAGAATTGAAATTCAGACCTGCCTCCTCATTATATTAATAGCAATATTCCCCAGACCTCCAGGACCAGTTTTGATGCGATCAAATTCCACCAGCTCCTAACTTGAGATCCTTCAGACCCTCCAGTGTGGATCGTGATGTCCCTTAGGTGCCCAAAGGCAGTGATGATGGGTGGTTTCAACCACAGCAGCACTGCCATGCCCAAACCTCTCCAGCAGTGCCTGCTCAGGGGTTCCAGAACGCTTATTTGAGGAGCTGAGGTGAAGCAACTGAAATATGCTTAGCTCAGAAAGGCTGGACCTGGAGAAATTAGCTTTTTCAGGGGATGTTTCAGAGGACTTTGCTTCTTCTCACCTCTGCACGCCCAATCGCGACACCACCCTTCCCCTTTCCAGGCTGAGTGTCCTAGGCAGCTAGCAGAGCTGAGAAGAACCCGGTTGCTGTCGATCTCTGTGAATTTAACTCTTTAGTGGTGACTCTAAGAGGGTTTTTTTTTTAATTTCCTACCCTCAATGGAAAATTCTTGTGGGATTTTCAGAAAGAAGGTGGAGAGAGGTGGATCTTCATCCAGTAGAGCCAGCCCCACCGGTCCTTATTCACGGGCACAATGGCAGAGTGCCTTGGGGGTGCTCTGCACCTCCAGCTTTGAGGAGTGTCATGGGTAAGTGGGATCTGGGGTCCTCATGGGAGTGGAAGGTCTCACAGAGTCCGTTTCTGCAGCAGATCTTGATCTATCCCTTACAATGGCAATTGCTAATTAATTGCAGGCATGTTAATAGCAGAGCATCATGCTCCTGGGCCTGATCTTGGCACAGAGATGAGATCCTGCCTGGCCAGAAGGAAAGGTGGAGAGAAACTTTCTGTCAGCAAAACGCAGAGAGGAATATTTTCATTCAAGCACCAGCAAGACATTGGGGACACAGAAGGTTTGACCTTGGCCATAGCAATGCTCTTCATTCTCAACCTCTTCCCTGAGTGGCTGCAAGTCCGTATGAGTTGATAATTGCTGGGTGGCCTTGGCCATGCCCACCAGGTATCAGGCTCTGCACAAAAGCAGGACAAAACCAGCATCCCTCTCCTGCCAGGAGTGTCTCCCAAAGGGTTTGTGCCATGGGAGAGCTGCCTGGGATTGAGGGCAAGCATGGTGGCTAGGTAGGTTCTTCAAAGGCAAGAGCTAGGATGTCCACAGCACCCAGTCCTGAGCCCGCAGATGGTATCTTGGTCTGTGTGGGTGTACAGAGTGCTCTGCACCATGGGGTAAATGTCTCGAGTGCCGTTGAAGATGTAGCTCCTTACCTAGAATCACAGAATTGTTTTGGTTGGAAGAGACCTTTAAGATCATCAAATCCAACTGTTAACCCAGCACTGCCAGGTCACCACTAACCCCTGGCCCTCAGCACCACATCTCCACATCTTTAAAAGCCCTCCAGGGATGGGGACTCCACCACTGCCCTGGCCAGCCTGGGACAGCCCTTGACAACCCTTTCAGGGAAGACATTTTTCCTCATGTCCAACCTAAACCTCCCCTGATGCAACTTGAGGCCGTTTCCTCTTGTCCTATCACTTGTTCCTTGGGAGAAAAGACCAACTCCCACCTGTCTCTGTCCTTCTTTCAGGGAGCTGTCAAGAGGTAGAAGGTCTCCCCTGAGCCTCCTCAAACACCTCTCAGGATTTGTAAGAATTGCCTGACCAAACCTCCGTGCAACCACCAGGAGAATGTAACCCCGCGGTGTCCTCCGGCTCTCCACATGCCAGACAAATGGTGGGGGCACTCAGAGGACTTGTCTCGCTCCGGGGGAGGGATATGAGCAGGGCTGACGGGACGGAGCAACTGTGTTTTAGACCACAGCTGTCCACGTGTCTGGAGTTATTTTCCCCAGCCTTGTGCCTTCCAGCCCCTTTCCTTGGGAGCAAACGCTGTGGTCGAAACTTGCAGGAATCCCGTATTTCTGAGCACGTCGGCTGGTAATCACCGAGACAGCTGAAGCCTTAGATTTGTTTGCGTAGGCTCCTCCGACGCAGAAGACATTTGTCACATCTAAATTCTGCTGAAAGCCATCTCATTTGGTTAATTGAAGGGAAAAAAAAAATCGGTGGAGAAACAATAACGCGAGCGGTACCATCCTATTTCCAGCTTGGCAACCCTGACTGTCACCCCTTGGTTCTTGGTTCTTCTGCAGTTTCTTTGTGGCTCTTCAGGTTCCACGTTGACCCATGGCCAAATCCTTGGTCCCACTAAAGTCCTGGGGAGTTTTGAGCTGAAGCAGAATTTGGCCTTTGAAGCAAAAATAGGTTTTTAATGTTAAATAGAGGCAGGAGCTCCATCTATTTAATGTTAAATGGTCAAGAAACCATTGTGCTGCCTAGATACTTTTTCTTGTAGCTCAAGCAGGGTCTCCTGCAAGGCACGTGTCCTAACAGCAAGGGATGAGCAGAGAGGGGCAGAAGAAGTAACTGCGGCATTTTTCTGGGGTGAACTCTTGCTTTTCCTGGAGATGTTTCTGTGTGATTTAAGCTTTATCTCTTCCTCGTTTCAGCATCGCAAGCCTAAAAGCCTTTGGGTTCCTACATGATCTGGTTCCCTAAGCTTGGCAGACCACTCCAAGCTTCTATCTTCACACCTACACTCTTGCCCTTGAACAAGGATGGGGTTGTTTCCATCAATATGAGCGTGGTGGGGTACCCTGGTTCCTACCTTGTCCCTTCTTGGGGCTCTTCATGTCATAGAATCATAGAAGTTTGGGTTGGAAGGGACATCAAAGATCATCTCATTTCAACCCCCCTGCCATGGCAGGGACACCTCCCAATAGACCAGGTTGCTCAAAGCCCCATCCAGCCTGGTCTTGAACACTTCCAGTGACAGAGCATCCACAACATCCCTGGGCAACCTGTGCCAGCATCTCACCACTCTCAGAGTGAAGAATTTCCTCCTCATTCCCAATCTAAATCTCCCCTCTTCCAGGCTGAACCCATTACCCCTCGTCCTATCACTACAGGCCTTTGTGAAAAGTCCCTCCCCAGCTTTCTTGTAGGCCCCATCCCCAGCACTTTGGTCACACCTGAGCCCAAGGATGGGGCATCCCAACCTCCTGAGCTTTGCAATGCAGGGCAGTCAAAAAAGCTTTTAAGATCTGGGCCCCGTTCTCCCTGCTTTGGCTCTTCCTCACTGCAGAATCTTATTTCTTCTTGGCTTTTCTTCTTCACTGGGCTGTAGGGAAGATAAAAGCACACAACGAGTCTTTGCCTGAATGCTGGATGATCCTCCAGACCCCTGCCTGCTGCCAAGTCACGGACGTTGCTTCTTGTTTGCCGTTCTCCTTCCTTTGCCTTTGATTTCTTCCTTTTTTTTCTTTTTTTCTTCTTTTCCCTAATTGACTTCACTCTGGTGTTTTCCATCCTGTGGTCAGCGACTGGAGAGCTTCGGTTTGTGTTCGCTCTGCCCCTCACCGTGGGGATCTTGCTTTTTAATGGTCCTTTATGGAGATGGAGCTGCCTGTCCTCTCCTTGTCCTATTGCAAAAGCCCCAAACCGAACGTTCTTGCACATTCCACGTTGGCTTCACTCTTCCGTTTGGGGTTGGTTGGCTGGTTTTTTTATTCATCTTAAACCTTTTTTTTTTCCTCTCACCGCCCTTAAACAGAAACGCTTTGGTTTCTAACATCATGATGTCTTTGAGGAAATAAACGGGCCCCTCACGCATGTCTTGCAGGAATTTCCAGCAGAGCTTGGTTCCCAGCTCGTTTCCAGGCTTCACCTCTGCTTAAATTCATGGTACCTACGTGCAGCTTTCACCGTTCCTCCGCAATATTTGCAACCTCAACACAGCAGCAGCCGGGCTGGCTTAGCACCCGAGACTAAAAATGCACCCAAATAGTTAAACTCAGCTGTCGGAGAGGAGGGCTTAGTCCTCCAGAAAGGCTTTCACCAACTTTTATTTTGACATTCCCCTTTTAATAAGCACTGCTCTTTACAAAGCGGTTTATGTGATTGCGTTGCTGAGAGGAAACAAAGAAATGCCAGGAAAACTTGATGTGGAGAAGCTGTACTCATAAAATGCTTGTAAGCTCCAGCAAACAGGAAAGCTTCCCCCATCTCCTCCTTGATTCTTTTTTTTTTTCTTGTTTTAAATTCCCTGCAATAAAAAAAAAAAAACCAACAAACCACCGCGTTGAATATCTCAGACAACTTCTGGTGGTCTGGGACTAAACACAAATTCCTTCCGCTGCCACCACGGACAAGCTTCTTCGTCCCACGCTCACCGTGGGCTTAACCCCTTCAAGTTTAAGAGCCAGTTGGCCTCGGAAAATAGGTTTTGGACTCCCGGGGATGCCAAGGAATACAGATTTGAGGGGCAGATGGCTTTGGCAGGCAGGCTTGGAGACCGTTGAGCCGCTGACCATTGAACTGTATTTGTGAATGGCCCCTTCCTTCATCCCAGCGCCCTTTGCCGAGCTGTGCAGATGAGGAAAATAACATTCCTTGCTGTGCGACGAGTTTAAAATAAACGCTGTTATTTATTCCAGTGGTTTGGGGTAAAGGATGAGCAGCAGGGTTATAATGGCTCCAAAACCAGTATGGAGGCAGAGCGGTGTGGTCACCTTAGGGCTCTCCCAGTTGTTTCATGGGATGATGCTGGGGATGTGTCCACGCAAGCCTCCCATCGAAGCATCCCACGTGCTCTCAGAGCTAATACCGAGCGTTAAAAAATTGGTTTGCCCGATACTGAGCCAATACCAGGCAGGCAGGGAGCTGCCGCCGTGCTTAGGGCTAACCCTGCGCTGTCCCAGAAGGCAGCCAGTGCAAGGATCTTCTCCATCTTCATTGCCTCCTTGGTGATGACATTCCAGCTCTGCCTTCTCTGCTCGGGGCGGCCACACTGGAAATCTGAAATGCCCGAGGCTGCCAAAGCATTTCTTTCATGCAATCGTTGGTTTTTCAGGGATCTGCCATTTTGACTGCTGGTTATGGCCAGCACACGGGGCTTGCTCGGCCCTTCTGAGCCACTGTAGTCCCTCAGGCAGATGATTTGTGGGCAATTCATAGAATTGTTTTGGTTGGAAGAGACCTTTAAGATCATCAAGTCCAACCATTAACCCAGCACTGCCAGGGCACCACTAACCCATGGCCCTCAGCACCACATCTCCATGACTTTGAAACCCCTCCAGGGATGGGGACTCCACCACTGCCCTGGGCAGTTTGTGACAGCCCTTCACAACACTTGCCAGGAAGACTTTTCTCCTCATCTCCAACCTAAACCTCCCCTGGCACAATTTGAGGCTGTTTCCCCTTGTCCTGTCACTGCTTCCTTGGGAGAAGAGCCCGACCCCACCTGGCTCCAATCTCCTTTCAGGGAGTTGTGGAGAGCCAGAAGGTCTCCCCTGAGCCTCCTTTGCTCCAGGCTCAACACCCCCAGGTCCCTCAGCCGCTCCTCACCACACTTGTGCTCTAGATCCTTCCCCAGCTTCCTTGCCCTTCTCTGGCCACGCTCCAGCCCCTCAAGGTCCTTCTTGGAATGAGGGGCCCAAAACTGACCCCAGGATTCAAGGTGCAGCCTCCCCACTGCCCAGTCAAGGGGCTGAACCCTGCCCTAGTCTCCACGGTTCCTCCTCTTGGTGACTGTTGTATTTCTGTGCTATCCATTTGGAGCTGTGTTCACATCGCCTCCTCTCCAAGGTAATGGTCCTTGCTCCCCATGCTGCTGGAGCCAAGCCTGGTCCTCAGCTTCTTCATGCTTGCATACATCCTGTCCTGGTGTAATGATGTTGAAGGACATGCATAAAGAAAGACCAAACAAAAGCATTTGATGTGGGCACCTCTTTTACTCCATAATTTGCTTTTTAGCTTTTTTTTTTTTCCCGATACACTTCAAATGGGTTCCCTGCAAAGCAATGCAGCAAAACGTCATGTTGGTACAACAGAGGTGGCAGGCCAGAGGAGCAAGCAAAGCTCTAGGCCTGGTGTATCAGGAGCTCCTTAGGTCTTCAGAGAAAAACATCTCCTGATATTTCTTACCTGCCTTATTTCTCGCTGGGACTAACCAGGTCTTCCCTGTTTGGTGTGGAAGCATCACAGACAACACAGAAACCCAGGGGAGATTTTCCTGGGAGCCAAAGTCATGTCATCTAAGTGTTCATGAAAACTTTGAGTTGAAATATGCCTGGTATTGAAAGAGATTGAGAGGCATGAGTTGGTACTAGCTTGTGTTAGATGCCAAGAAACTGGCTCCTCTTTTGTGGGAGGAAGACTAAGAGAGCCCACCTGCCAAGGACCAGGCTCTTTGGTGGGACAGGTGCATTGACCAAAGAGCACCATGCAGGAAAGGATGAACTAATGACTTTCTTTGACTTTCCAGACGACAGCAGAGACTTCCCGGTGGGAACAAGTCCCAGCAGCACGCGGATCATCAGCAAGGTGGCACCAAACACAACAGGGACCACCAGAAACTCTACCAAGGAGGCCAGGCCCCTCACTCCTCAGGCAGGACGGGCCACCACGGCTATAGCCAGAACCGGCGATGGCACCACAACCAGAAGCACTCGCCCAACGACAAAGAAACGCACAGAAACACCAAAGAGACTGAGAATTTGAAAATCGAGGACACCTCCGTCTGCACGGTGCATATTCCGGTGGAGCCGCACCGGAGCCCGGAGGCAGTGGAGAAGCAGTCTCAGCAGTACATCCAAGAGTCGGAGATCAAACGGAAAGACAGTATTCACGAGCGCATTGGGGAAAGACCCAAGATCAACTTGCTTCAGTCTTCCAAAGACAGACTGAGGAGGAGACTAAAAGAAAAGGTACTATTTCTTAAGGAAATGTTGATTTTTCCTTTTTCCAAGAGTCTGGCTGTTGGCCACTCTTCATACAAAGGGTGGGTTGGGCTCAAGGGACCTTTCCACGAATGCACCCAATTTATCTTAACCTCCCAGTGTCAACACGTCATAGAATCATGGAGTGGTTTGGGTTGGAAGCGACCTCAAAGATCATCTCATTCCAACCCCCCTGCCATGGGCAGGGACACCTCCCACTAGAACAGGTTGCACAAAGCCCCATCCAACCTGGCCTTGAACACCTCCAGAGATGGAACATCCACAATCTCCCTGGGCAACCTGTGCCAGTGTCTCACCACCCTTAGAATGAAGAACTTCTTCCTAATTTCCCATCCAAATCTCCCCTCTTCCATCTTGAACCCATTACCCCTCGTCCTATCACTACAGACCTTTGTGAAAAGTCCCTCCCCAACCTTCTTGTAGGCCCCCTTCAGATACTTGAAGGCCTCAAGAAGGTCTCCCCTGAGCCTTCTTTTCTCCAGGCCGAACAAGCCCAATTCTCTCAGCCAGTTCTTCTCTTGAGGTGTCTTCATGCTTTTTCAGGAGGCCTTTTATTGACACAAAGCTAAGGCTCTTCGCTTGACTTCTTAGTTGAGGTTGCTACCAGTTTGAGTTCTTCAAGGAGTACTGGGAACTCTCCCTCTGTCCACGCAAAGCCCCTTGGGGGAAGGCTGGTGCAGACGTGAGCTGCAGGGTTGGAGGCCCTTCCCAGCTGACTGCAGAGCTCATCCGCTTTGCAAAGAGGTCTAAAAAAAAGTGATTTGTCTCCACAGAGCTTTGACTTTGGAGCACTGAGCAGTTGGAGTCAGTTACTTAGAAGTTGATGTCCGTTTATCTCAGCAACAAATTGAAACGCCCTTATCTTTCCTCCTTCCTTCCAGCAACCCAACAATAACAAAATGATTGCATGCAAGTGACAGAGAAGAAATCCTTTTTGGAAACAATATTCACCCTCAGATTTCTGAGGAATTTAGAGATGATCTCTCCATTTGTTCCCCCCGCTGTGAAAGTCAGGTTCTTGCTCTTGAGATTCCTTTGTCAGACTGGAAAATGCATCCGTGGGGGGATCTACAATGAGGTTTCCAAAAGGTCCAGCAAAAATAACCTGAACATATACATTTCTTTAGGAGAGTGTGTTGGAAATGCAAACCTTGGAGTGCATTTGCATTTCCTATTTCTGTGTGTGGCAGGAGGGGGGAAAGAGATTTTGTCAGTTGTTTTTATGTTCTTTAAAGCAATGGGAGCATAGAAGAGACTTTCAGAGTGTTCCTTTTAATGCTCTTCCTGTGAATTCATCACAGAATCCCAGCATGGTGGGGGTTGGAAGGGACCTCTGGAGATCATCTCGTCCAACCCCCCTGCTCCAGCAGGTCACCCAGAGCAGGGGGCCCAGGATCGTGTCCAGGCAGGTTTGGAATCTCTCCAGAGAAGGAGACTCCACAACCTCTGTGGTCAGCCTGGGCCAGGCTCTGACACCCTCACACCAAACAAGTTTCTCCTCCTGCTCAGGTGGAACCTCCTGGGTTCCAGTTGGTGCCCGTTGCCCCTTGTCCTGTCACTGGGCACCACTGACAAGAGTCTGGCCCCATCCTCTTGCCCCCCATGGGCCCTTTAGCTCTTGCTCAGCATTGATCAGATCCCCTCTGAGGCTTCTCTTCTGCAGCTCAGCAGCCCCAGGGCTCTCAGCCTTTCCCTGGCACAGAGATGCTCCAGGCCCCTCAGCATCTTCGCAGCCTTCATTGGACTCTCTCCAGTAGTTCCTTGTCTCTCTTGACCTGTGGAGCCCAGCACTGGACCCAATACTCTAAAGGCAGCCTCACCATGGCAGAGTTGAGGGGGAGGAGAAACCTCCTTTGACCTGCTGCCCACACTCTTCTTCATGCACCCTAGGAGACCATTGGCTTTCTTGGCCACAAGGGCTCATTGCTGTCTCATGGGCAACCTGTTCGTCCACTAGGACACCCAGGTCCTTCTCCACAGAGCTGCTTTCCATCAGGTCACCCCCTCATCTGTATTGGTGCAGGGGATTATTCATCCCCAGTTTCAGGACCCTACCCCTTGTACGAAACGCATCACCTAAGCACCCACTCTTGGGTGAGTGTTGTCAAGACAACTGGCTTCCTGATGGGATTTTTGGACAACTCCCAAGTTCTGGGCGGCATTGGAGTTGTCCAAAAAATTGCTACAGGTTGGTATTGTGCAGCACGTGTTAAGATTGAAGTAGAGGAGGAGAAGAGAGCAGAGCAGAGCAAGCAGGTTGCATGCCTTGGGGGAAAGGGACAAAAGCATCATTAAATGTTGAAGCCAAGCAATAAATTTTATGGCAATGATGTGAAGTAAAACGTGTAACAGCCAAGAGGTGGAAAAGTTACAAGGTTTTCTGGTGCTGGGGTCATGTGACGTCTTTGATCTGCATTTAGGTCATTGAATATATGTTGAAAAGCAGATCTCTTTGTAGGACTGTTATCTGAGTATTTCACAGGACTCATTCACTTGTGGCTTTCAATGCTGAGATGAGACTGTTGTGCCTCTTGAAGATGCTTTGCTTTTTCTGTGTCTGTTTATATGTCTCCCCAATCCCCCTCCCCCTTTGCTGTTTGTGGAAGGACAAGGGCTGATATATCTGTTTTTTCCTTGTGTAACAGACGCCTTGTCTTTCCCTTTTCACGGACCAGGACGAAGTCACGGTGGAAACCACCAACCCTGAAAAGAACAAAATGGACAAATTAATTGAAATCCTCAACAGCATGAGGAACAACAGCAGCGACGTTGACTCCAAGCTCACCACCTTCATGGAGGAGGCCCAGAACTCTACCAACTCTGAGGAGATGCTAGGGGAGATAGTCAAGACCATCTACCAGAAAGCGGTGACGGACCGCAGCTTTGCTTCCACGGCAGCCAAGCTCTGTGACAAAATGGCCCTCTTCATGGTGGAAGGAACCAAATTCCGGAGTCTGCTCCTCAACATGTTGCAGGTAACGAGATAAAATCACACGCTGAACGTGGAAACACAGTCTCTCATGCTAAGGCCCATCTGTGAGATGAATGGGTTGCTTGTGGCATCATCCCCATGGCATGAAGAGAAGTGAACTTGGAGGGTCTTACAGTGGAGGGTCTTTGGTTGCACCACGTGGCTGAAGAAATTCCTGGTTTCTCATTGCAACCCAGACTGAAATAATTTGTGTATTTGCTAATTGGTCTTGTTTATTGGTATATGCAGCATGAGTTGATTGTTCTGCTCCAAAACCAGCAGTCACAGCAAAGCTGGGGAGCAAAAAAAAGTGGTGGCTCTGGTAAGGTCCATGATAATGATGTGTGGTGGGGCAACAGGACTGTCCTCACCTCCCCATGGTTGTCTGAAGGGAGCGTGTTTTACGGTACTGCCACTATCTAGGGGAAATTGCTTTCTGGGGAGCGTGTCACATGGACCTTCGTCATTCTGCCTGTCTGGAGACAGGACAGGTAGAGCTGAAACAAAGAATTTGCATCCTTAATTTCATATGTGTTTCCAGTTAGCCATTCCAAATGTTTGGAAGTGGTGGAGTCCCCATCCCTGGAGGAGTTTCAAAGCTGTGGAGATGTGGTGCTGAGGGCCATGGGTTAGTGGTGGAATTGGCAGTGCTGCGTTAACGGTTGGACTCAATGATCTTAAAGGTCTTCTCCAATCAAAACAATTCTATGATTCCCTCACAAATGTCATCTGTGACATGTATAAAGCTCTTGTTCCGTTTCTCTTTTCTCTGCACGTGTTCGGTGCCCAGCATCTCATCAGTTTTTGAGACATCTTCTTGCCCTTCTTGCTCTTGTTGAAGAGCATCTCTTGGATGCTGTACCTGGCTCCTCGTACCTTGTGTGGGCTTGAGTTGGCTTTGGGGCAACACAGCAAGTAGGGAAATAAGGAGCAAAAGAAAAGAATGAAAATCTATAGTTAATGTAACCTAAGATCATTCTGCAAAGTCACTGGTCCAGTTTTGCTTCTCTCAATCCTCTGGGCACGTATCAAACCCAGCATCTCTCCCTGCACCTGCTCCTTCTCCTCTCTCCCATGGAAAGCCCTTGGGCAGCACATATCTGCCCATCGTGTGTGCCGGGCGGTGATTTTTTCCTGATTTATTTATTTCCGAAGTTATTATAATGCAAGAGGAGATAAATTGGGGTCAACATCAGTCCCAGATTTAGCAGCAAAGGGCTGGAGGGGGCTTTAAACCATCCCACTCCTCCCATCCCAGGTCACTCCTGTGTCTTCCCCTATCTGGCTGAGCGATGCGAAGCCGAAATAAAGTCCAGGAGCAGTGGCCAGGAAGCAGCAGGGTATCACCCCAAAATTGAGGAAGATGGCTGTCCTGGGTTAGAGAGGACTCTTCCAATTTACTTTCTTCTCTTGCCCCAGCAGTGTGCCCAAATGGCCA